>CAJHQQ010002228.1:0-69834 GCA_905132885.1 Moricandia moricandioides
AGAATTTACCCTAGGTCTAATGTCCTAATTTAATCCTCATAAACCAAATCAATCTTAAAGATCTCTTTTACTGTTATTGTTATAATTCATCTAGCTTTAATTTGAAAAAAATAAGTCTATTGTGCAATCTTAGAGTCTTTGTGGATTCGATCCCTAAGTACCACTGAACCTCTTATTTGAGAGAGTAAAGTGAGAATATAGGGTTAATTTGAAAGTAAAATAAAACCCCACATCAGTATGCACCGGATCGGATTCTTTCTACAAGTCTAGACGGTAAAAGTCTGTGTGCTTCTGATTCCCCTCACTCTCCCCTTCAGATTAAAGGAATCGAACAAGATTTGGTGTCTACAACCATTAAAGCGTGATTCATATGATTCTAGAAAGAGATAAATGTCAAAAAGAAGTGAACAGAATCTGGTGGCAAAAACCATTAGGGCTTGATCCATAGAAACATGTCTAAATATATCAATCAATTAAAAAAATGATACCCTCAAAAGAAGAGAGACATTGAATGAGGAGAAGTGAGAAGAGAGAGAGAGAGAGAGAGAGAGAGAGAGAGAGAGAGAGAGAGAGAGAGAGAGAGAGAGAGAGAGAGAGAGAGAGAGAGAGAGAGAGAGAGAGAGAGAGAGAGAGAGAGAGGAAAGGAAGCAGAGAATATTACTATGTGCTCAAATACTTGCAGGCGTAATAGTCCATATATCCTTTGATTAATACTCATAAGATAAATCATGCACTTTTATTTTATGCAAAGAAATGAAATCAGTAAAAGGGCGAGTCTAGTATTCGCTAAGTTGTTGGTAGAATAAATTTGGTTGCTATACTAGGGTAGTGTATATAAAGTTTCTTTGCGGTTGACTTGATAGGATGTGGTTGCAACAGAGTAGGTTGACAGTTACATTTAGACATTATGTGAGTCTTCGCTTTTTCAAAACCTGTTTCACAGGCTTACTTGCTTGAGGCCAAACAAAAGGTTAAGTCTGGGGAAGTTGATATAGCCTATTTATTACTAGTTTTAGGCCATGTAATAGGCTTTATTTAGGGTTTATTATGTGTGTATATGCTATGTTTTAATGTCTTTACAGGTCCAGGTACGTGTTGGAGATATATGGAGATACTTGGAGCTTTTAAAACATTTAGAAGAGAAGAATTTGTAGCTGATAATTGATATAGTCAAAGTAAAAGATAATCATCGATCGACGACACTATCTTGGCGTCGAACGATGGTACAAGACCAAGATCGATCGATGTTGCATACTTTCCATCGATCGATGACTAATTCGCAGACATCCGATCTTAAGCCCAAGTTAGAGACAAATAACAAAGATACCATGGACGAGTTTTGACTTAGATTTTAGGGTTCTATATTTGTAGTTTATGTGTCGCACATAGAGAGTGTGGTGGTGGAGAGGATGTTTTAGAGTTTTTAGTATTATATTATAGTTTTATAGTTTTATAGTTTTTAGGGAAGAAGATTCATAACTCCTTAGGGAGACTTGTATTGGAACTCCAGTATTTTATCTATGCATTATATTCAGACTATTATTCTTACTTTAATTATGTCTGAGTAGTCATCAACTAGATTTAGGGTTGAATGATGGCGATCATAGATTAGCCCAAAAGTAGGATTGCTAGGTTGAGATAATATTCATCAATTGAGTTGTGCTTAATGTTTGCATTCTAGAGTACCTAACTAGGATCTCGAAAGTAGGACATAGACGACTACGAGAGTAGCTTATGTGCCAGAATAGACTACATTGAACTAGGTTGTTAGGCGCATGCGAGAGCTGATCTAATTAGCTTGGTAAACTTATCCAATCTCGTTCACACTTCCTTCTGATTTCACTATCGATCGACATCAGGCCTTAGCCGTGGATCGATGGTCTTTCCTTTTGATCGCATACGAGAGTTGGAGTTAAAAGGATCATAATATTTAATATTTGAGTTCTAAAATATTTACATTTCCGTGCCTCTTATTCCCTATAGTCCATTAAGCTTTAAACCATAGATCTAGAATATTAACATTTGCATCTAGCTAGTTTAGTAGCATATTTCCATATTTACATTATATTTCCATATTGCATCTATATCTTCTAATAAAGAATATTTCCTTAAACCGATTTATTGCTACCAATATATATAATTACCTAGCTTAGTCTTTAGAAATAAGAAATCTATTTTGTTCCTTTGCTCTCTGTGGATTCGATCCCTAAGTTCTACACTTGATCTCTCTTGGCAAGAGTATTATTTTGTGTGTTAGGATTAAGGGTTAATTTGATAGTTACTTATTTAGGATATTTATACCCTGCTAGAACAATAAACACACCATTTCACAAATATATAGAAAAGGATATCAAATGGGAGTATACCCTCGTTGTTATATCTTGATCTCCTACTAAAGAGTCAGAACTAGAAGTTTGACGATTTTGCATTTACAGAGTATAGCGAATCAGCTACCTGATGCATTTTCGGATTCACGTTGCTCTGTGGATTCGATCCCTAAGTAATGCACCTGATCTCGCTTGGCAAGAATATTATTTTGTGTGTTAGGATTAAGAGTTAATTTGATAGTTAATTGTTTAGGATATTTATACTCTGCTAGAACAATAAACACACCATTTCACAAATATATAGAAAAGGATATCAAATGGGAGTATACCCTCGTTTTTATATCTTGATCTCCTACTAAATAGTCAGAACTAGAAGTTCGACGAATTATGCATTTACAGAGTATAGTGAATCAGCTATCTGATGCATTTTTGGATACCGATACAATACCTAAATCTCATATACCAGCTGCAAATGCTCATGCTTGTATCAAAATAGCAAATGAGCAAGGAAAAACAGATGATAAACGTGAATTCAAAACACGTTTGAAGTTTGGAAGACCTGCTGGTCTAAGAATAAAAATTCTAGAAAATAAAAGGATGTCAAGATAAATGATACGCTCAAAATAGCAGAAAATATTTTGGAAGAAATAAATGATGAGAATACTGACAAAGTAAAGCATCATGAGTCAAAAATGAATCATGAGATTTCCATCAACTACATCTATAATAAGAAGATATGGAGAAGAAATAAAAAGGATGATGTTGATGATGTTTTCTCATATATATTGTGTCAGTTGAAATAAATGAGGAAATTGAAGATCGAGAACCAAAATATGTTTATGAATGTCAAAAGAGACGTGATTCGAAACAATGGAAAGATGCAATACAAACCGAACTTGATTCACTTAATAAACGAGATGTATTCAGACCTATCGTAGTCACACCCAATGATGTGAAATCCGTTGGATATAAATGGGTATTGGTCTGCAAAAGAAATGAGAAAAAATGAAGTTATGAGATACAAAGCTCGTCTTGTGGCCCAGGATTTTCTCAAAGACCTTAAATCAATTATGAAGAAACATATTCTCTAATTATGGATGCGATCACATTTAGATTCATGATAATGTCAAATAAAGTTGCACCGATCATTGAAGTGATCGTGTGAAAGGAATTTGAATAGAGTCTACCTTCACTATGCGCGCATAATAACTTACTTTTTCATTTATGTATATACAAACGATTTTGTTTGATTGTAACTCGCACCTCACCATTCTCTCATCTCTCTCAGAAATGTTTATCTTTCGAATATTTATCTTATATTAGTATTATTTTCCTCTTGCGCATATAAAATTTTTTCTTTATTTAAATTTTCTGATCTAATAAAATTATAAGAATTCTTATAACAACATTTAATTTTGAATCGATCGTACTTTTAAATTGTCAACTTATATAATTATTAAAGAAGTTGGAAAATAATGAAAACAAAAAGAGGAATAATATGAGATCTAGTCTCAATCCTTAGCTTACACGTAAAGGGTCACTTGAGTTTTGAGTAGCACAAAACTGCAGAATCGATGAAATTGTGGGTGTTGGGTTACTTTGAGATCCACTACTACTATTCTTTGGGACCACCCTCACCATTTTGTATATATTAATTGCATATAAGCAATGACCCATTTCCCTAACCCTATACTTTTTGTTCTTTCTATTAACATGACGCGATTCGTCGTTGTACAACCCCTATAATCATAGTGGTGAAGACACCACCGACGAGAATGTTTTTTTTTTACGAGAATGATTTTTAAAAGTGTAGCTTTGGGGAATGAATGTTTTTACACCGATCATAAATGAATAATATGGCCCTTTAACAAAAAAAATGAATAATATAAGATATACTGTTTCACATGTATAATAAAAAAAACTTGATCATAGTTTTTTATAAAGAATAATATTCTATTAATCAAATTTGAGATGTTTAGATAACCATAATGAAATAGAACAATCAATATAACAAAACTCTCTATAAAAAGATTTTGTAGTTTTAGCTAAAGAGTTCCAAATTCCATTTTGCGCTTTTGGGATAAAGATATTTTGAAATCTAGAATGTAAATATGCAACGCTTTTATTGCCTCCAATTATGTTGTAAAATTTGGCCATATTCGAAATTAAATCTTTGCAATCCGTCCCAAAATTTTGATATGGCGAAAGTCGAAGCATACTCACCACTTTCTAACGTAGTGCTTCCACCTCAGAATATAAGGCAATATTTCACCTTTTTATGTTCCACTAGAGTCGGCCCGCGCTTCGTGCGGGATATTTATGTTCGTTGAATTTTCATTTAACATTTATTTTTTACGTTTGATTGTATATTATGAGTCAGCTGTTATTTTGTAGTTTTTTATTTATTTATTGTATCATACCTTTCTAGTGAAATAGTTATGTGATAAGATTCATCTCATTTTCAGTATGATTGATTATGTTTGATCATAGGATTCTTGAAATAGTTTCAATGGGTATATGCTCAGTTTTTCGGCAGTGTAAATATTTTAGTATTCTAATTTTATTTATTATGATTACTATAATGTGCCAAATCGAGTTGTTTTATCTATTACTTAGAATTTTCTTAGAAATTCTTGTTTTAGACGATGCAAAAAAAAACTACCTTAAGCTAGGAAGCATAAAAACTTAATATCAACTATTACTATTTAGAAATATAGATATTTATTTGAGTATATGTTATTATATATGGACACCAATAAAATTATCTGAATAACCAATACTAATTTTAAATGTAAGTGTTATTGATTAGTTTTGGAATATTTATTATATAAGTAATTTCTATGGTAACAATGGACTATATGTTTTTTATGGATTTTTCGAAAAAAAATATTTTAAATTTGTTACATTTTTTTGTTTCTTTACTATGTAGAAATATTTAAATATTTCTTGTTACTATTTAGAGATGTTAAAAATATCAATCATTATTTACATTTAAAATATCAATTTTACTATTTAGAAATATAGATATTTATTTGCATTTGTGTATTTTATTATATTTAGACACCAAGTAAACTATTTTATCTTGATAATTCATTATAATTTTAATGTAAATGTTATTGATTAATTTTTGGAATATAAACAACTGACTTTATTTATTATTTTCAAAACTTTTATTTTAAATTTGTTATAATTTTATTGTTTATTTAATATTTGCTTTTGTATATTTTTAAAATGTTATGCGGTTCATGCTACATTCTTAAGTTTGTTTTATGAGATGAATCTTGAGCCTTGACTCTAAAAGACATACATATGTAGTGAGTAATTGGTGTAGAATAAAGTTTCTGAGTTTCTATATATAACACTTTGGTGTAATTAGCAGAAAATCCCAGTTCTATGTCAGCAATAAAAAGGTTATGTATATATATAAAGTTCATTAATGGTCACTGGCCGGAAAAAAAAAATTCATGGTCACTGAAAGAGAAATCAGAAAACATACATGGCAACGAATGTACATAAACAACAAAGAACACTGTCAAAATAAAAGTTACTTTAATTTGTAGCAACTATAGGAACTCCATGGCTGCCACCCAAGGTGCTGTTCAGGACGAAATATAATGTTGATTTCACATTATAACTAAACTAAGTACCTAAATATCCGGCTAAAAATATTTTACAAACATAGTCAGAAAGAAGAGAGATTGGATGCTCAAACTTGAGAGTTATATATTAAGCAAAATGGAGTTGTGAAACAATGTTAACATGATCATGCTAATGATAGGATCTTAACGCATAATGAGTTACACTACCTCCAATATGCTTGCTTCTCCAGTACGTTCATCACCACAGTACCACCATTCCCCAGATTTCTCTGAACTTTATAAAACGGTGATCCTCCAACTTGGACTTGATAAGAGACAATCATTATTCATCACCATTATGAATAATGAGCATAAACAAAAAAATATTAAACCAAAACTATGCATACACGATCATCTTTACCATCATAACCATAAAGAAAGTTTTATCCTTTCAGGGATATGAGCAGTATCTCCATCTTTTTTCTGTGCAGCCACCTTGTTAGAGCCACCAATATCATTACCAAGCGATATAATTTCCTTTTCTTCTTCACTAACTATCTTTTTAACTGATTCTGCTGAAGGTTTACTTTTTCATTTTTCAACTTACTCACCGCAACTCGTCCTTGGCCTCCGCCTCTTCACGGCTGCTTCTGTTACTCCGCTGGAATACATGTTGTCAACATCATGATTACTCTTACTCTACTTCTTGTGTGTAGGCTGATTCAGAGCTACAACGTCAGTAACACGACAACGCGGACTCTACGGCGAAGCTCCGACATATCTCAGACTCTATGAAATTGAGACATGATAGCAAGAGCCTGATCATTATAGTCCTCCTCCGAAAACGATGGTCTGGCTCATGTCAAATTTGGACAGCTACGTGAGATAGAACTGGAGATTGATTGTCTAATGAGAGTATCAATTTGGGAATTTAGGGTTCACAGGTTTGGTTGCGGTGAGGATGAGGGTTATGAGATGAAGCTTACCTTTTTATAGCTAGAGATCCACCCCTTGAGAAGAGGTAAATGCATTGAATCAGTAATCGTGGTTGAACTGGGTGTAAGGAGTTAAGAAGGTCGTAAATAGCTTTGAATCAATGCATCTCGTAACCATTCGGAGGATAAGAACGAAATATGAAACAGCGCACGATGATTCGTATCACTCAACCTTCAGAAACTCCATTACTGGTTTACTCAAAAAAGAAAAAAAAACTCCATTGCTGATTTAGATCATTAGATACCGAAGAAGATGAACCCCTATTTTTTATGTTTTAAGGAATAACACATTGGTCTCTCTTTATCGGGCTTTATTTGTAATTATGATTGATAAACTTAATAATGAAAGTAGAGTCCATTAAGTATAAGATAAAGCCCATTCAGATTATAAACCAGAAAAAACTCGGTAAAGGAGAGACAAGTGTCATTCTGAGAGCATCCAATTTGATGACATGGCATAACCATGATAGAGGAAACTGTACTTTATAGCAATAGATGTCTCCATAAGTTCAATCTTTTCCAAATTATATATTCAAAATTAACCGCAATCACTAAATTAAACTGTGAAAATTGATGAATTATCCACCATAATTAAAATTGCAAGACTTTATGGGATAAATATTGAAAATTTCTGATTCTTTTCCATAATTTTCTTTTGATATATATTCGGAACTAACCATTTGAAATACCACGTTTAGAAATAATTTCCTCTAAATTCTTACTTGATCATCTTTTGTTTTTGCCTTTTGGTCAACCCATTCCTTGTTATCTAGGTATAGATGGTGAAACTAAGATGCATTTTTCTTTGTTTAAAAATATTTTTTCTGTGCAAGCAGATTCAAGTTGTTTTTTAGATAAAAATGTTGTTAAAATTTTTACCAATATAGATATGGTACATCTCTCAAATAAAACTTTTTAAGAATTTTTTGACAAAAATAGACCTTAAAAATAATTAAAATAGACATTTTTATTTTTTTAATTTTAATATTATTTTTTAACTTTAAACCTCACATCCAAAACCCCACCCCATAACTCTAAACTCTAAGTTTAGCTTATTTAATCCAAATGGTATAAATGTATATTTAGACACTTTAATAAAATCTATTTTATCATTTTTCTCACTAAATCTTATTTTGGAGACAAAAGAAGTTTAGGTCTATTTTGATCATTATCTCGTATATTGTATATTGATTGAAAAATAAATTTGTATGTCATTTTTTCTTCATATATATTTGCACTGAGTATTTGTTGTAAGAAAATGTAAATATTGAGAAATCATTAGTTTAGTTACACCCACGAGAAAAATTATTCGCTTCTAATTAAAAAGTTGAAGGGTAATTTTGTAATACTAGAAAACTAATGATCGCATTTGCATAGAGGTAGCTTTATTATATAAAGATCTCAAAGTCATTCCATTTTAACGGAAAAGCTCTCGACGCCCAAAAAAAAAAAATAATCTTAGCAACAATGGCGATGGCTTTCAAGATGGTAGAAGAATATTTTTGTTTTTTTCCTTGAATCTCCTTGTAAGATTTTTTCGTGTAAAATTAATAATTACGATGATGATAATCCGATTTTGCAGGCGACGACGGGGATGCGAGTGACAGAGGAGTGTACGAGCTCATTCTTGGAGATGAAATGGAAGAAAGTGCACAGATACATCGTGTTCAAGATCGATGAGAATTCCCGTAAAGTCACCGTCGATAAAGTCGGCGCCGCCGGAGAAAACTATCAAGATCTCGCTGCTTCCTTACCGGTGGACGATTGTCGCTATGCTGTCTTTGATTTCGACTTTGTCACCGTCGATAACTGCCGCAAGAGCAAGATCTTCTTTATATACTGGTTAGCTTCTTACCTCCCAGAACTACAATATTTACCTTAATACCCCTCGGTTTGAACGGTTGATTAAGTTCCGGTAAATATGGTTAGTTTGGTTGGGTAGTTGGCCAGTTCGAATTTTAATTAGGTTTTGGTTTAATTTGATTTAAAATTTCGATGATTTCGGTATAGTTTGTTATTCAGTTAGTTCGATTTAAAATTTATATATGATTCTAGTTTGGTTTAGTATAAACCGGTATAATTTCATTATCGTATTTTTAAAAAAAAATGAACTTGTCGACTGCAAAACCTAATGGAAACTTTTTTAAATCTGTCGAACTCTTAACCAAACTCTTAACATTAAACCAAAAGAATCGGTTAATTGAGTTCGGCACGGTTTAGTTAGGGCCCAGTCACTGGCAAAGGTAAAAATAGATATTTAGTAATCTTTCTGTTTCTTAATAGATGATGTTTCTTAATAGATGAAGTTGTTGGTTAATGCACAAAGATTAAAAAATTTACATTTATCTAGAAAATATTTTTAAATATAATTTTAAAATCATTCAACCAATTAAAAAAGATTGTAAAATTTTTATTGGTTGAATAATTTCCAATAAAACTAAAGTTAACCTTAAAACTTCAAAACATATCTTAAAATCTTAAAATATCATCTATTTTGAAACAACAAAAATCTTTTAAAATATCATGTAAAAAGAAAATGAGGGACTAATATATATGTATTTACATTCACTGGAAAAAAACATTCATATGTGCTGCAAAAATGAAATGGTTAGTACATTTGTTAACCGTATTAGGTCGCCGGAGGCATCTAGAATAAGGGCAAAGATCTTATACGCAACGTCGAAGGCTGGGTTGAGGAGGGTTTTGGAAGGGATTCACTATGAGCTTCAAGCTACCGATCCGACTGAGATGGGATTCGATATTATCCAAGACCGTGCCAAATAAGTTAATCAAAAGAGTATAATATAATAATATGATTTGACTGACCCACTTTGTCGATAATTATCATTTGATCAGGTATCAATTAATGTTAATTATTGGTGGTTAGTGCTTACTTTTCAGTCTCACCAACAGCACCTTTTAATTATGTATGTTACGACAGATGTTGCTTTTTGATGTTTCGTTGTTATCTCCTTTTGTCGGTTAAGCACGCATGTAAAGGAACGATGTTGTATAAACGTATATTTTAAAATTTTCCCACGTATTAAGAAAACACGTAAATTTAAATTATAAATGTATTGTTTTTTGTAATTAGCGATTTTCCATAATTTTTAACCAATCAAAATTCAGTAAACCAAGTTAATGTTTTTGAAATCTACAATTTATCATAATTACTTGCATTGAAAATGTAAAATATGGATTTTTTAGAAACAAATATTTTTTCTAAAACATGGATCATTATGAAACAGAGGAAATATTTCAAAATTTATGGAAACTTAACATATTAATAAGTTCATGTTTATTAATAAGTTTATGTTTATGGTTAATATGTTAAGATAAATACAAAAAAAAATATAATATGAAAAGAAAATTTTCTATTTACCTTTGTGTTTTCATATTAAGATATTAAAGGAAAATGTCTTTCATTATAAATATAAGATCAAGAGAAGAAAATCATAATATATTTAAGAAAAATATTGAGAGTTTTAATTTTGTGAAAATTTTTAAGCAATAAAAAAAATATTTTTATATTATTTTTTTGTGTTTTTAAAGATTTGAGTTGGTTTCAAAACCTCTGGTTGGAGACTTGATTAAAGCTTAAGTTGAAGCTTTGATCTTGGTGACTAGGCTTGGGCGTTCGGGTCAGGTTTTTCGAATTTTGGTTCTATTATGTAACACCTCCTAGGTCCCATTTTAGTAAATTTGTAAATATGGGTCGGGTTCGGATATACCACATCGGTTTCGGATCGGTTTTGTATCACATCCTAAAATCCATATATCATTCAGATTCGGGTCTCGGATCGGTTTAGATATACTCGAAATAAAATCTAAAATTTAAAGCAAAACATAAGAAATATATACTTATTTATATATAATTGAGTATTCAAGGTATTTATTTAAATTTTAAATACTAATTGTTAGATATCATGTCAAAATAAATATGAAATTCAATATTTGAAATATATATTTATTTTTCATATATTTATATTATATATTAATTTGAAATATATATTTATTTTTCATATATTTATATTATATATTAATTTAAACATTCAGAACGGTTTCTTTGGATATTTTTTGGGTTTTTTGGGTTATCCATTCGGGTTTGGTTAATAACACTTCAGGTTCAAATATGTTTTGTAACACCTTACAAGATCCATTCGGATATTTTTTACATTTTGAACCGGATACGGATCGGGTTTTTTGGTTTGGATTTGGTTCGAATTACAGATTTATGCCCAATCCTATTGGTGATTGTGAAGCAAGAGATCACGAAAGCAAGATGACTGACGTGAATAAGGCTCCACGCATTAAGGACTTTGGATCCGCATCCATCCAATGTCCGGTGTTGAATACGACAAACTATACAGTTTGGTCGATGAGGATGAAAGTGTTACTACGTGTTCATGAAGTGTGGGGCATGATAGAACAAAGTTCGGATGATCAAAAGAAGAACGATATTGCGAGTACTCTTTTGTTTCAATTTGTTTCCGAAACTTTGATTCTCTAGGTGGGAGAACAAACCGCATCGAAAGACATCTGGAACACCATCAAGCCACGACACTTTGGAGCTAATCGTGTAAGGGAAGCGATACTTCAGACATTGATAATGGAGTTCGACAGGTTGAAGATGGATGATAATGATATTGTGGAATATTTTGCGAGAAAGATATCAAGGTTATCATCCAAGGCAACCTTGTTGGGAGAAAACATAGAAGAATTCAAGATGATTAAAAAGTTTTTGAAGGGTCTCTCAAGACACAAGTATATCAACATCCTAACGTCACTAGAGAAAGTCATAGGCCTCAATTCTATGAGCTTTAAGGACATAGTTGGAAGGCTAAAGACATATGAGGAACGTGTAGGAGAAGAAACTCAGAAAGAAGACAAAGGGAAGCTTATGTTTTCAAATAATAATCACCATATTCATAGGAACTATGGAGATTTTTGTGGTAGAGGTAGATGACGGAATGGAAGAAGCAGCAATGAGGCAAATTACATAACCAAAACAATTTATCACACACTGAAGACAAAAACTCGAAGAACGATCGTTCAAAGTTGATATGTTGGAGATGTGACAAGCCCCTTCACTATGCAACTGTTTGCAGATGGATGATAGTGATACCGTGGATGACTTTTGCGAGAAAGATATCATTGTTATCATCCAAGGTAGCCTCGTTGGGAGAAAAGATAGAAGAATCCAAGATGGTTAAGAAATTTTTGAAAGGTCTCCCAATACACAAGTATATCCAGATCTTAGCATCACTAGAAAAATTCCTAAACCTCAATTCTATGAGCTTTGAGGACATAGTTGGAAGGTTAAAGGCGTGTGAAGAACGTATAGGGGAAGAAACTCAGAAAAAGACCAAGGGAAACTTATGTTTTCGGATAATAAACACCATATTCATAGGAACTATGGAGATTTTTCATGGTAGAGATAGAGGAAGAATGGAAGAAGCAGAGGTGAGGCAGATTACACAACCAAAAACATGTGTCACGCACCGAAGACAAAAATTCGAAGAAGAATCGTTCAAAGTTTATATGTTGGAGATGTGACAAGCATGTCACTGCGAAACTATCTGTCCCAAGAAATCAGTAAAGAATCAAGAAATCAACCTAAAAGAGACACAAGAGGTCGACACCCTCTATGTACACGAGGTTGTGTTCTTGAATGAATTCAAAGTGATTCCGAAGAATCTTGATATCGACAAAGGTAATGCAAGTGTTTGGTATTTAGATAATAGAGCGAGTAATCGCATGATGGGAAAAAAGGAGTTCTTTATGAGTTTGAATATCAACACGAAAGGGAATGTGAAGTTTGGTGATGGTTTGTGTGTTGTTATTGTTGGAAAAAGGGTGTTGTTCCTTTTTTGTGCAAGACTGGAGAGAAAAAAGCACTCAAAGACATATATTACATACCCGACCTGAAGCATAACATACTAAGTCTTGGATAAGCTACAGAAAATGGATGTGAGGTTAACATGAAATGCGTCTATTTAACACTCACAGATTCATGTGGAAGGATGCTAGTGCGTGTTACAAGATCTCCAAACCGTCTCTACAAAACCCAGATGTAGATTAGAGATAAAGCTGCAACATAAAGGTGGCATGCTCGACTATGACATATAGGCTATGGCGTGATGAACAATAAGGTAAAAGGATATGATCGTAGAAATGCCGAGTGTAACACACGAAGAAAGCGTGTGTGACGCATGTCTAGCAGATAAGAAAATTAGACACTCATTCCCTACTAAAGTTATGTTTCGTGTGACAAAGACATTGGAGTTGTTGTATGGAGATTTGTGTGGACCACCAACGCTAGCAAATAACAAGCAAATAACAAGTATATCTTTGTCCTAAGCATATAGACTCTATGATCGAGTCGCATAGAATGTGATGTTGAGTAGAGATGTGATTTTTGATGAGAAGAAAGCTTGGGATTAGTCATCTACAACAACCAAGCTTATTGTGAACCAAGTATGCTTCAGCTTCCACATGAGGGTGATATAGAAGAAGGTAATGATCATGGTGAGTGACATAGCCTATTTATTACCAGTTTTAGACCATGTTATAGGCTCTATTTAGGGTCTATTATGTGTATATAGGCTATGTTTTAAGGTCTTTACAGGTCCAAGTACGTTTTAGAGATATATGGAGATACTTAGAGCTTTTGGAACATCTAGAGGAGAAGAATCCGTAGCTGATCATTGAGAGAGTCAAAGTTCAAGACAGTCATCGATCGATGACACTATCTTGGCATCGACCGATGGTACAAGATCAAGATCGATCGATGTTGATGAAACTTATTATACTCACAGATTGTGGATGTTTTCAGGGAAACAAAAGAGACATATGATGATATAGAAATCATTTTCAATCACCTCAGAGAGAAGATGAAGCAAAGGATTTTTCTGAAAAAGAAAAGTGATCCTGGAAAGTTCGTGATCCCATGATTCATCAAAGGCTAAGTATATCCCAATTCCCTTTCCGACACATGATCGTCAGTGAGTATTATGCCAAAGTCTATGGCAGAGGAGTTGAACTTGAGAGTGGAACCCTCCGATGATTCATTCATGTTTGTAGACTGCTCAAGAATGAACTCAGGGGGGATCGTAAAAGATGTTCTAGTGTAGATTAACAATACCCTAGTTCTAGTAGACTTCCATGTGATGGACATCAAGATAGACTGGAAATCTTCGCTACTACTCGGTAGAGCATTCATGGCCACCGTGGGAGATATATGTGTTATGAAGCTAAACATGTTGTATCTATCTCTAATTGATCAGAATATTTTTTATGAACCTGTTAAGAATAAGAGCAAAGCTACTCTGATTGAATTATGTAATGACACAGAGCTTGTGGCTACATGCTTCTGTGATGATGAGTTCAATGAGGAATCAGAAGAAGGAGCATCGATCGATACCCAGCCCGAACAATCGATCGACGGGCTTGCAATACAATAATCAATATACGCCCAAGCCTTCTTATCGATCAACACCCACCCTTCTGAACTGATCAAGACTTACCACAACCCAGCCTACCTCGAGCATGATGAAGATTACAGAGAAGAAGAGATAACCGAATACTGAGGCACTGCTATGGAAGAGGCTGGTGTTTTTCATGTTTCCCATGAACTCGGGAACTCGACATCGATCAATGGTAACCATTCACCATCGATCGATACTTGTATTAACTCAGAGTCCAAACTTGACTCAGCTGCAGAACGCGAAAGGGAGTATGTTTATCTACAACCAGATGTGTTCGTTATTATGAGAGATCCAGACGGTCACGCAAGAGCTATGGATGCCAGAATTCTGCATGTCACGAGAGAATATGTGGCAGATATACTTACGACTGCTAATGGAGCCGGAAATCTTTTCGGCAAACAGTCTGATTATCGAGCACCGATCGATGGTCACCATACACCACCGATCGACACACATCAGGCATATGGAGGATACGATGAAGCTTACAAAGAATACGATGCAGATTACAGAGATGAAGAGGTGATTGAGTATCGCAGCCTAGAAATGGAAGAAGCTGGTTGGGTAAGGAATGCGAAAGTGGATAATCAAGCATCAATCGACGGCCCCTCATTGCCTACAAACAATATCTAACGCAAACCACAACCAGAACCAAGGGCAGAAGATGCAGGTGATGGTTATCTCAGACCAGATGAGTTTGGAATTTTCAGAGATACAGAAGGACGTGCACGATCTCTCTAGGGGAGAATTCTAAACATACCTAAGGAGGATGTAGCAGATGACCTTGTTATGGCTACTGGATCATGAACTTTATTTGGACAACATCCATCGGTCGACGCACAAGTACAAGCATCGATCGACATCAAGGAACATAAGAACGTGCCGATCCACAATGATCCATACACTCCCAAACATCAAAAATCGATCGACGACAGCCATCATGCATCGATCGACACCATTCCAGAGGTGAACCAATTTTGTACCTCTAATCCTTTTGTTTTAGGAAGTCCACGATCAGCCGATTGGGTAAACCCACTATTGATTTACGGTCATATAAAGCATGGACAGAGAGCGTATGATGCTAATGGCAGAAGAATTTTCCATTGGGAAAAGAAAGATGAGTATGGTATCTGCAAAGATGAGAATGGTAATGCATGAGCTATAGACAAAAGAGTCGTAAGTGCAAGAAGAAGACATCATGGTAGTTCTAGAAAAAGCTACTATGTTTGAGCATAGCTACATATGTTTACCAGAACATGCAGCAAAGATCGCTATGTCCATGAAGAAGCAAGAGACATACAGAAGAGCAGAGATTGATGAAATGGTGCAAGAGATCTACAAAGCTCAAGAGATGTCACTGGATGATTTCTACAAAAGGCTTGATGATATCTACTATCCCATAGACAAGTGCCTCGCCGGTTTGACTACACGCATGAATGAGATAAAGAAAGATTTGGATAATGTTCAAAGACAGCGTGCGATAAGAGCAAACAGAGTGACATCGATCGACGGCAGCATCATGTTATCGATCGATATTGAGTTCGGCAAACAAGAGTCTGCATCAGAAAAACAATTAAAAGACAGGTTCAATGAGACTATCTTTTCTAAAAGCCTGATGACAGAAGATATTTCTCAGCAATTGGAGGATATATCAGAGACTACAGCTGCCAGACTTAGAATGCTACAATGCAGTATTGAAAATCTACAGAAGAGAGTGCATTCAGTGGAGGTTGATAAGGAGATCATGAAGAATGAGAAAGCCAGAGGAGATGAGCCAATGAGAATCTTGGTGGGTATATTGTTTCAGAAGAGCAAAGAAGATGTGGACACTTGTTTTCCAAGTGTTGATCCACCTCCATTCTAGACTGAGAGTTCAAACGTCGAGCTAAAGACTATAACCAAGCACTGAGTGGGAGGCAACCCACTGTTTAGTAAGTTTTTATTTAGTTTTTACTTATACTACTATTTATTTCGTGTTTTACTTTGTTTTTACAGACTTTTTAAGTTCACCATCGATTGACACCATAGAGGCACCATCACTTGATGATGGATCGCGACCATCGATCGACCACACATGCATACCATCGATCGACGCCCTCTTAAAGAGGGAGGCATTGAGTTTTACACTTAGACTATTTACTTATGATTTGATTTTCCTTAACCAATTTAGGACATATTACACTAGGGACAATGTAATTAAAGTCTGGGGGAGGTTCGCTAACGTTATTTATTTGTTTTTGAGTTTTATTTCTATAACTATATAAGTTTTTCAAAAGTTTTATTCAGTCAAGAAGGGGACTATGATCAAGATTTATTATTGACTAACCACACTTTAGCACCATTCTTAGAAGGTTATTTGTAGAGATTACTAGAGATACCAAAGTGGATCATCCTGCCACTATATCACACATGCTTAAAAAGTTTGAAGGAACCGAAACTGATTTCTAATACTAATCCTGAAATTATTTGCTTGCTTTGGGGCTTGGTATACACTGAATTGGATTCCTTCTGCAAGTTTGAAAGGTAAAAGTCTGTGTGCTTCTGATTCCCCTCTCTCTCCCCTTCAGATTAAAGGAGTCGAATGGGATTTGGTGGCTACAACCATTGAAGCTTGATTCATATGATTCTAGAAAGAGATAAATGTCAAAAACGAAGTGAACATGATCTGGTGGCAAAAAATATTAGGGCTTGATTCATATAAACCTTTTCAAATATCTGAGTCAATTAAAAAAATAAAATGATACCCACAAAAGAATGGAGACATTGACTCAGAGAAGTGAGAAGAGAGAAAGGAAAAGGATCAGAGAATACTACCTATATGCTCAAATACTTACAGGGGTAAGAGTCCATATGTTCTTTGATTGATACTCCCAAGCTAAACCTGTTCTATTATTTTATGCAAAGAAATGAAATCAGTAGAGGGGCGAATTAGACTAGTATTCGCTAAGTTGTTGTTAAAATGGATTTGGTTGTTATACTAGATAAGATATATAAAGTTTCTCTGTGATTGACTTGATAAGATGTGGTTGCAACAAAGTAGGGTGACAATTATACTTAGACATTGTGAGTTTTCGCTTTTCGAAACCTCTTTTGGAAGCTTGTTTACTTGAGGACAAGTAAAATGTTAAGTCTGTGGGAGTTGATATAGTCTATTTATTACCAGTGTTAGGTAATGTTATAAGCTCTATTTAGGGTCTATTATGTGTGTCTAGACTCTGTTTTAAGGTATTTACAGGTCCATGTAGGTTTTGGAGATATATGGAGATACTTGGAGCTTTTGGAACATTTAGAGGAGAAAAATCCGTAGCTTATCATTGAGAGAGTAGAAGTTCAAGACAGTCACCGATCGACGACACTATCTTGGCATCGACCGATGGTACAAGATAAAGATCGATCGATGTTGCACACTTCTCATCGATCGATAACCAATCCACAGACTGTCGATCTCAAGCCCAAGATTATAGACAAATGACGAAGATACCCTAGACGAGTTTTGAGCTGGATTTTAGGATTTTATATTTATGCTTTATGTATTGCACACAAGAGAGTGTGGGGAGTTGGGAAGAGTTGAGAAAAGAGAGTTTAGTTTTCTATTATAGCTTTAAGGTTTCTAGAGAAGAAGATTCATAACTCCTTACGGAGATTTGTATTAGAATCCCAATATTTTACCTATGCATTGTATTCAAATTATTATTCTTACTTTAATTATGTCATAGTAGTCATCAACTAGATTTAGGGTTGAATGATGACAATCATGGATTAGCCCAAAAGTAGGATTGCTAGGTTAAGATAATACATGCTTGCATTCTACAGTAGCTAATTAGGATCTCGAAAGTAGGACATGGACGATTACGAATGTAGGTTCTGTGCCAGAATAAACTCCATTGAACTAGGATGTTAGGCGCATGCGAGAGCTGGTCTAATTAGCTTGGTGAACATATCAAATCTCGTCTACACTTCTTCTGATTTCACCATCGATCGACATCATGCCTTTGCCGTCGATCGATGGTCTTTCCTTTTACTCGTATACGAGAGTTGGAGTTGAAAGGGTCAGAATAATTAATATTTGAGTTCTAGAATATTTACATTTCCGTGCATCATATTTCCTATAATCCATTAAGCCTAAAACCATAGGTTTAGCATATTTACATTTGAGTTTAGTTAGGTTAATAGTATATTTCCATATTTGCATTAATATCATAATTCAATATTGCATTTATCCCTCCTGATAAGGAATATTTTCTTAAACTGATTGTTTGCTACTGATATATATATATCTACCTAGCTTAGTCTTTAGAAATAAGAAATCTATTGTGTGTCATTACTTTATGTAGATTCGAACACTAAGTACCACACAAGATCTCTCTTTGCAAGAGTTTAATTTATGTGTTAAGATTATGGTTAATTTGATAGTTAATTATTTAGGATATTCATACCCTGCTGAATCATAAATCTGGATCCGACTCTGAGTTTCTGCTGAGCATCCTAAATGCTCCAAAATAGCCCAAAAGCTCCAATTGCTTCCAATGAGTACATGGACCTGTAATTACTCTAAAACATTAAATTTGATGTGGGTTTTATTTCGCTTTCAAATTAACCTTATTTCTCACTTTTACTCTCTCAAATAAGAGGTTCAATGTAGTACTTAAGGATCTAATTCACAAAGACTCTAGGATTGCACAATAGACTTATTGTTTTTGAATTAAAGCTAGATGAATTATAATAATAAAAATAAAAGCGATTTCAAGATTGATTTGGTTTGTGAGGATCAAATTAAGAGATTTGAATTAGGAGAAATTCTTAGGTAAGATTAGATACTACAGATTAATAGATTGTTAGGATTTTATTAAGCATTGTTCTGAAGTCAAACCTTGGGGTTTAGGAGATCACTCTCGCGCATTTCAACTGAGTATTGATCGATGCCCACCAGGTGGTATCGATCGATGCTCATTCTGAACAATATTGGCTTCAGGGTTTGATGGGTTCTCTAAATTTTCAATTCAACTCTCGTTTGTTACCAGTTATTTAGATTGTTTAAGATAGATTTCATGTCATAACCTATCTCTCATTTGCGCTATTGAACCCTAATTTCTAAGGTTGAGCTGATCAAGTTTAACTTAGCATTAAGAGTAACTTAAATAAAGAACCAAAAAACTACCCTAACAACTCTACAAAATTAGCAATACATCATTACCATTGAATAACCCTAAATCTAACATTGGACCACTTAGACATAACAATGAAGAACATGAATAAATTTCTAATAAATTGCATAGTATAAACTGAGTAAAAAGATAAGGAGTTCAAGATCTTCTCTGTAATGATGATCAGATCTTTCTCTCCAATAGATGTAGCAATGTGTTCCAACTCTCAATTCTCAAAACTTTTGTGTAACTTAGAAGACAACATTTTTTTAGGTACTCTAGGCTTAGGTCAAAACTAAAATAGAAAACCCTAATAAATAGTCTAAATTTCAGCCAGGGACTTGTTTTGCAAATAATAAAACTTTTGGGTAAAACTTATAATTTTTCAAGCCTTCACCAATCTCGCTGTCGACTTGGCTGTCGATCGAAGGTTCATTCATAAATCTGGATCCGACTCTGAGTTTCTGCTGAGCATCTTAAATGCTCTAAAATGGCTTAAAAGCTCCAATTGCTTCCAATGAGTACATGGAACTGTAAATACTATAAAAAGTACCAAATGAATATAAAAGACTCTAAAAATACTCTATAATGTCTATAAGTACGAGTATAAGTACGAGTATAAGTAAAATCCATGGTATACCAACTCCCCCAGACTTAACATTTTGCTTGTCCTTAAGCAAATAAAGCCTATGAAAGAGGTTTTTGAAAAGCGGAGACTCTATAATGTCTAAGTATAACCGTCACCCTACTTTGTTGCAACCACATCAACAAGTCAATCATAGAGGAACTTTATATACCTTATCCTAGTATAGCAACCAAATCCATTCTACTAACAACTCAGCGAATACTAGTCTAACTCGCCCCTCTACTGATTTCATTTCTTGCATAAAATAAAAGTGCAGGCTCTACCTTGGGAGTACTGATCAAAGGACACATGAATTCTTACCTCTGCAGTTCTGGACAACTAAGTACGAAATCTTCTCATGTCCCTTTCTTCCCTCTTCTCTCTCATCTCTGAATCTTTTTGGATCTCAAACTTAATGGACAGTGATGCTGATATAGTCCATCTTGCCATCTCATTTTCGAAATTTATATATATATTTATAAAAAAGTTGTAGGCGAATAGTGGGGTCATCAGTAATGTACATATCCCTCGCTTCCAATAATGTGTGATCGTTCCTTCGAATTAGAATAATGGGGTCATCGGTAATGTACCTACCCCTCTGCATCTTGGGAAGTCATCTCAATCTTTTAATACTTAAGTAGATGCTGAAGAGAGAGAGAATTAGGAACCAGAGGTGCAATGACTTGTACCTACAGACTTGCAGAAGAAATCTGATCTAGTGTATACCAAGTCCCAAAGCAAGCAAATAATGTCAGGATCAGTGTTGGAAATAAGCTTCGGTTCCTTCAAATTTTCTAAGCAAATGTGATATAGTGGTATGATGATCCACTTTGGTATCTCTAGTAATCTCGGTAAACAACCTTCTAAGAATGATGCTAAAGTGTGGTTAGTCAATAATAGATCTTGATCATAGTCTCCTTCTTGACTCAATAAAAACTTTTTAAAAAACTTATAAAAAAACTTATATAATTATAGAAATACAATTCAAAAACAAATAAATAGCATTAACGAAGCTCCCCCAGACTTAAATTACATTGTTCCCGGTGTAATATGTCTTGAATTTGTTTAGGAGAAATTAAACCATTAAGAAACAGTGTTAGAGAAAGTCAAATGTACCAACTCTGGAAGGAGTATCAATCGATAGTTGATTTGCACTGTCTACTGTACATTTCTTGTTAATTCGCCATCGATTGATGGCAGGACCTTGTCGTCGATCGATGGCGGAGTAACAGACTGAAATCGTGTGTGTCTACTCTCCAATCTGATCATCTCTCTTTAGGTTAGTTCTGTTAGACACTCAAACACTCGTTAAAACATCCAAACATAAATAAATAAATAGTCTAAATCCAAATGCAACAAGAAAAATAAAATAAGTACGAGTATAAGTCTGAAAATAAAATGAAATAAGAGACAAAGGAGTATCAAAGGGATTACTCCTCGTCCGAGGTATCCATGTAGGGCTGTTGAGGCTGTGGTGCTGCTCTGAGTGGCGATCTCGCTCTGGTCTTGGGACGGCTGAAACACTGGCACCGAGACATCGTCTCCACTCTGGTCCATATCGCTCTAAGTGCGTCCACTACGACCCGCTGGAAGACACCATGGTCGTGAATGGGGATCTCTGGGATCTGAGGGAAAGCTGGGAGATATGGAGGTGGCTGTGCTGGCTCGTCCGCTGCTGCTACTGCGACCGGATGGGTTAGTCTGAGGCCTCCTCTGCGCTATACCCTGAGAGGAGAAGTGTGGAGATGCTGCTCAGATGGTCGGAAGGCGAGGCGCTCGGGATCATCAACAAAGTCTGTCACCTTAGGTGCTGGGAGCTTTATCATCTGAGACCCCTCGTCATCCACAAAGGACCAATAGCGTCCCTCCTTTAGCCATTGGGTCCTCGTCAAGTGACACATGTCCATGTACTGCATATCCCTCTCCACCGAGGCTCCCTCGAAGCTAATGCCAAGAAATCTGAAGAGAGTTGTCAAGAGGCTCCCCATCGTCTCCTTTTTCGAGCCAGAACCCTTGAAGGGTTTATCCTTCGGGGTTTCCAAGTGCTCAGCAGATATAGCCCCCAAGTTCACCCGCTGATCGCTAACTGGTCGGGGAAAGACCTCGTCGTCGAGTCCAACTAATTACCTGAAGGAATAGTAATCAATGTTAGCTCCTGAACCCTAAACTTGTTGGGTTCCATCTTGCACAACAGAGTGTTGGCAAGGACCTTCAAGAAATAGCGCAGGGTCGGGTGACGGACGTCCGTCTGAGTGGCCGAGCCAGAGTCAAAGTGGCATGTCGCGATGAGCCCCTTGAAGGTAGGCTGACCAGAGAAAGGAGCGATTGTACAGGCGCTGTTACCTATGTCAAACACATAAATCTCACATAGCTTAAGGATGGGCATCCGGTACCGAATGCCTTTGATGAGAAAAGTCAGGGTGCCTCATGCGACACCTTTACTCGAGGGCTCTTGTAGAGCACATCAGCCATAGCTATGCGCTGTCGGACCAGGTCAGGATAGAGAGGTTATGGCTTAGTGGCCATGGTGCCCAGTCCAAGCTCCTGACCTTCTTTCTAAAGTCTGCGTAGACCCCCAGATTCTTCAAAGTGTGCCTATCGATGAGCTTGGTGGGCTCGATGGAAACACTTTGCCAAGCGTTGTAGTAGAGGCTGTGAAAATTATCCCACTCCTCGCGCAGTGGACGATGTGTTCATTCCCTCGATGCCACAAGTTTTCGAGGGTTGGGATAATCCTCGAATGTCACAAGTAAATCCTTCTCCTATTTTGGCCAAGGGTCTCGGCATGGAGGACCCCATGGTGGAGCACTAGTGCTACCGGTCTCGTATAGTGCTTTTGTTCGCCTCTCGTCCATCTGTAATTAAAAGTAAAAACAAGAATTAGAATTGATGTCGAGATAAAAAGAGCAACCATCAATCGATGGCACCACATGGGTATCGATCGACAGCACCTCATAGCCATCGATCGACGGCGACTCATGGGCATCGAAAGATGGTCTATTGTGGATCAAGGGTTACAAAAATCGAAAGGAACAAACTCAAATAGTGCAAATCATATGTAAAGATGATAGATATTTCCTAATCTAGTACTCCATTACCCTAAAACGTCCTAAATTCTGAGCAAATCCACACAAAAAAAATCAATTTTTCTTCAAACCATAAAAAGTTCCCTAAACTAAGAGATTTAGAGAACATACCTTGAATATTGAGTGATCTAGTGAACTAGAAAGGTAGAAAGGGTAAAAATCGAGTGATATAGGCTAAAAACGAGCACAATCGGCAAAAAGTTGGGAGAGAAATCGAGTGTTTACTAGTGTGTGTTTTTGGCGGTTTTGAAGAAAAGTGATTTATGAATCAGGGTCATATCGAGTTAACATATTCGACATTTGATCGTCGATCGACGGTCCTATAGGGGCGTCGATCGATGGTTTGTTCGGTGACTCCACATTCACTAAAGAGATTTGTAAATGCATAAATAGTTGATAAATGATTATTATATTTTTGTTATTAATTAATTAATTATTGCTATTATATATTTTTTCTTATATTTTCTTATTTTTTTATTATTATTTTTATTATATATATATATATATATATTAAATTAGTGGGTTGCCTCCCAATCAGTACTTGTTTAAAGTCGTTAGCTTGACGAAAAATGGGTTTATCATTCGGCGTAAGGAACCTCTAGACGCATGGTCTGAGTATGCGGAATTTCAGCTCTAGCCCCTTAATATTTCACTCGCAGCCCATTCACCATGAAATTAAAGAGAAGAATTGTCCCATAAGGCGTAACGTCTTTAATGGTGAAGCGTTCAGACCAACGAGAACGTAGTTTTCCAGGAAATTGAGTTGACCGAGAGTTTTACAGGAGTACTTGATCGTTATTGGCTTTCATTCTCTCCTTGTACAATTTCAAGTTCTCGTAGACGCGATATCTGATTTCGTCGAGCTCATTTAGTTGAATTAATCTCTTTTCTACTGCGGGTTTAGCATAAAAGTTTATCTTTTTATGGCCCATTCGTCTTTATGCGCTAGTTCTACAGGGAGATGGCATGATTTTCCATAGATTAGGTGAAATGGGGTAGTTCTTAATGGTGTTTTAAATGTTTTTCGGTATGCCCAAAGTGCATCGTCTAACTTCAAAGACCAATCTTTACGGGCTGATCCTATCGTCTTTTCTAGGATTTCTTTGATCTGACGGTTGGATACTTCTACTTGTCCGCTGGTCTGAGGATGATAGGGTGTAGCTACTCGATGGTGAACTCTGAGTTTCTTGAATAGTTTTTCAAACACTTTGTTAATGAAGTGGGTACCTCCATCGCTTATTACGATTCGCGGAACTCCAAATCTAGGAAAGATATACACTTAAAGAGTTTAACGACTACAGCAACATCATTTTTCGGAGGTGCTATCGCTTCCACCCATTTAGATACATAGTCTACAGCGACAAATATGTATTTATTTCCGTGAAAAGAAGGGAAAGGGCCCATGAAATCAATGCCCCTGCAATCAAACACTTCAACTTCAAGAATGAAATTTTGTTCCAATTTGTTTCTTTTCCTGATTTTTCCTCTTCTTTGGCAGGGGTCGCATTTCGCTACGTAAGTTTGAGCATCACGAAACATAGTTGGCCACCAAAAGCCCGCTTGTAGGATTTTTGACATTGTCTTAAAACTAGCGAAATGTTCGGCGTATTTGAATTCGTGACAATGATATAAAAATTTTGGAGTTTTGCTTTTGGCAACTCATTGTCTGTATATGCCGTCAAAATAGTGTTTGTAAAGATAAGGTTCATCCCAGTGATATCTCTGAATTTCTCTCAAATTTTCTTTTTATGATATCCTTTGAAGAGTACGAGTTCTACTTAGACCGCAAGATAGTTTACTATATCTGCATACCAAGGTCGATCAGTGGTGTTTAGTGTGTACACACCCCGACTCAAACTTCTACCTCTGTGAGAGTCATTATTCGGGATTGAAGGATTACAACTGACATTGATATTTATTAGAATGATTATTTCATCGTCCTTCTCAAGTGTATTGTCGATCAACGGTGTATGGGCAACATCGATCGATGCGTTATGACTGTAGTCGTTCGATGGGCTTAGCATGGTGTCGATCGATTCCACTTCATGCGCTGAAGTGACTCTACCAATGAAAGTGAATTCCGTTAAGTAGACATTTTCTGTAGGTAAGAAATCATCTATATGGATGTCGTCATCGATTCTTATCCGTGACAAGTGATCTGCGACTCCATTTTCTACTCATTTCTTATCTTTGACTTCTATGCCAAATTCTTAGAGAAGTAGAATCCATCGTAGAAGTCTCGGCTTAGCGCCCTTTTTGTTCATTAAGTATTTCAATGCCGCGTAGTCGGTGTGAACTACTACTTTTGAACCGACTAGATAGGATCAGAATTTCTCAAAGGTGAATACCACAGCCAATAACTCTTTTTCCGTTGTCGCATAATTGCGTTGCGCATCGTCTAGAGTAAGGGGAAATGATCTTTTCGTGTGGCAGCATTTAGTTTCCTGTAATCAATACACATTTTGTGTCTGGTGACAGTTCTAGTACGGATCAATTCATCTTTGTCATTCTTTACCACGGTGATTCCTCCTTTCTTGAGGACAACATGAACAGGACTGACCGAGACTGCCTGAGATCGGATAAATAATGCCTGCTTCTAGAAGTTTCATGATTTCCTTCTTAAATACTTCCTTCAGGTTTGGGTTCAATCTCCTCTAATGCTTGATGGATGATTTGGATTCATCATCAAGGTGTATCCTATGCATGCATAAATCAGGAGAAATTCCCGGGATGTCATCTAAAAAATATCTGAGAGCCTTGCGGTGCTTCTGAATTTTATTCAGCAATAGTGTTTGCTCTCCGCTACTCAAGTTTGCATTTATGATGACATGATAGGAGTTTTCATAAAGAAAAGCATATTTAAGGCCGACTGGAAGTGGTTTAAGATCGATTTTAGGTGCTTTTTCCTGGCTCTAGTCGTCGGTCACAGTACGTTGTCGATCGTTGGTGATATTAGGGTGTCGATTGACAGCGGTCGATAGATCGAGTTCATCAAGATCGACATTAAAAATTCTTTTGTTCAGTCGAAATTAAAAATTTCGCTCATCGACATTAAAAAATTTCTTCTTCTTCTTCTTCTTCTTCTTCTTCTTCTTCTTCTTCTTCTTCTTCTTCTTCTTCTTCTTCTTCTTCTTCTTCTTCTTCTTCTTCTTCTTCTTCTTCTTCTTCTTCTTCTTCTTCTTCTTCTTCTTCTTCTTCTTCTTCTTCTTCTTCTTCTTCTTCTTCTTCTTCTTCTTCTTCTTCTTCTTCTTCTTCTTCTTCTTCTTCTTCTTCTTCTTCTTCTTCTTCTTCTTCTTCTTCTTCTTCTTCTTCTTCTTCTTCTTCTTCTTCTTCTTCTTCTTCTTCTTCTTCTTCTTCTTCTTCTTCTTCTTCTTCTTCTTCTCTTCTTCTTCTTCTTCTTCTTCTTCTTCTTCTTCTTCTTCTTCTTCTTCTTCTTCTTCTTCTTCTTCTTCTTCTTCTTCTTCTTCTTCTTCTTCTTCTTCTTCTTCTTCTTCTTCTCTTCTTCTTCTTCTTCTTCTAGCCCCTTGGAGGAAAGGGGGGTTTGGATTGGTAGATCTTTATCCTAACCGGTTCGATTGGTTCTGGATCAGAGTGTTGCTCGATTCTCGGGTCATAGCGTCGATCGATTATAGGCTCGGGGTGTTGATGAGTTGGGGTTCTGAGAATCCATGGTGCGAGCACGAAATTTGGTAGCTCTTGAACCTCATCCATGAGTTTTTAAAAGATTTGCGGCTGCCTTGAATGAATGTGGATATTTCTCTTCTTGCTTCCCAGTATCTCTCTTAGTCAAAGAAGTGATTGATAAAAGCGCTTCTAATATCTTTCCAACAAGTCAGGGATCCTGGTGGTAGCTGGTTCAGCCACCTCCTAGCGTCACCTTCTAGGGAGAAAGGAAAAAGTTTACAGCGACTGAAATCTTCGTTCACCATGTCTTCTAGCATCTCGATGTGATCGTTTGGGTGTTCGTTAGGAAAACCACTGAACTGATTTTTGCGCGCCATGATTAGGAAGTCGATATCAAGCTCAGAGCTTTCTGTATGGTTATCGGATAATTGAATTGCGGACCTATTGGAATAGGTCCTGTTGGGGTTTAGGTATTCGAGCATTGGCAATTCATGCTTTATCTCATCCTTTGGAGATTCAGTGATTTGATTGGGGATTGCAGCCCCATAATAATTAACTAGTTGGCTTGCTTCGTTGCTTTTATTGTTCATTGGTTCTATCAAGACTACTTTCTTATTATCAGAATCAGTTAAGGCGTACTTACCAGCTTCCAGCTGATTGTTATCGATCAATGGTAATGGAAGGGTTTTGCCCGACAGCAGTGGAACAGCATCGATCGATTCCGGATGAGCTCCGTCAATCGATCCTTGTTGTCCTGAATCCATATTCTCTCCTTTAAGTACCTGCATCATGAGGTTTAGGGAAATAATGAATTAGCAGACAGTAAAGTAAAATCTAGACAATATTCTAAATAAAATTTAATGGTAATAAGAAAGAGTCCCCGGTGAGGAAGAAGAAAAAGATACTGATCACAATGCAAATCAAGACGGTGGTGGTCAACCATTGGTGACCAGACATGGCAGCACCATAACAAAACTAAGGTATCTCGATGATTATGTGTTACTTGCAGATCAATAAAGTGCAGTGTTGCTGCTCACAATAGATGGCGAGCCGGAGAACTATATTGAGGCTGAGCACCAAAGAGAATGGTTGAAGCGATGGTACCCGAGTTGGAGTCTATCACAAGAAACAAGACATGGGAGCTTGTGGATAGACCGGCTGGAGTAAAACCTATAGGGTTAAAGTGGATTTACAAGATTAAAAGAAGGCGAGAATTGTGGAAAAATACTATGTACAAAGACAAGGAATAGATTTCGTTGAAGTGTTTGCACCAATGACACGTCTGAAAACTATACGACTCTTAATAGCCCTTGCAGCAACAAACGGATGGGAGATTCATCATTTGGACGTGAAGCCGCTTTCTTGAATGGAGATCTAAAGGAGATAGTGTATGTGACACAACCCGAAGGTTTTAGAAAAAGAGGAGAAGAGGAGAAGAGTTTATGTGTTACACAAGGATTTGTATTGGTTACACCAAACATCAAGAGCTTGGAATTTAAAACTCGATCAGGTTCTAAAGGAGATGAGATTTAAGAAGTGCACAAAGGAGCCATCAATGTACCGCAAGAATGAAGAATGAGACTTCTTGTTGATAACCATTTACATTGATGATCTATATGTGACATGAACTTCGCTTAAGGTGATTAAGCAATTCAAAGAAGAGATGTCAAAGAAGTTCGAGATGTCAGATCTAGGAAAGCTAATGTATTATTTTGCATAAAATTTATTCAGGGAGCAGGTGGAATCAGAATAAAACAAGAAACGTATGCTAAAGGAATCATGTGTGACACAAAGATGGAAGCGTGTAACGCGACTCAAGTTCCAATGGAGTCGACTTTAAAGATCTCAAAAGGTAAAGATGAACAAGAGATAGATGCTACAGAGCTCAGAAGAACAATAGGATGTTTAAGGTATCTACTTCACACAAGAGCAGACTTGTGTTACGCAATTGGCGTTCTTAGTAGATACATGCACAATCCGAGAGACTCTCATGGAAACACATATTGTGGTATGTGAAAGGAACAACAAACTTTGGTCGGTTCTTCAAGAGAGATGGGTCAAGGAGTATTGTTGGCTATAGTGACAATATTCACAATATTGAAGTCGATGACGGGAGGAGCACGTCAAGACATGCTTTCTACTATGGGTCATCTTTGATCACCTAGACGTCGCAGAAGCAGAAGACGGTCACATTGTCATCATGCGAAGCAGAGTTCATGGCGGCAACATAAGCAACAAAGCAAGCTATATGGATCAAGGAATTATTGTGTGAGATACTAAGTAAAGAAGAAGAGAAGGTCAAATTTAGGATTGACAACAAATCAGTCATTGCTCTAATGAAGAATTTGGTTTTCCATGGAGAATGAGAAAATCGAAGTGGAGCATGTGTCGGGTGTTGAGCAGAAGGTAGCCATCCTTACAAGCCATTAGCAAGCAAATGAGGAGCTTAATTGGAGTTCAAGAAATTGATCTTCTTAACTCAAGTTGGAATTAATGAGTGATTGTAGATAACACTAAACTTGTGAAAACTTAACATATTAATAAGTGTATAATATATTAAAATAAACACAAAAGAAATTTAGAATAGGAAAATGAAAATGAAATTTTCTATTTAGTTAGGTTTGTGTTTTTATTCCATAAAAAGAATTATCTTTCACTAAATATAAGATCTAAAGAGAATATCATACGAGGTCTAAAAACAATTAAGAGCTTTAATTTTGAAAAAAATCTAAAATAATGAAAAACATTATTCTTATAATTCTTTGTATTTCTAGAGATTTGAAATGAAACTCTCTTAGATCATAATAGAAACAATATAACATAAAATAACTAAGCTTACATAAGTGAGATGAGGAGTCTTTTTCATAGATCTACAATAAATTTTTTTCAATAGCTGGTTCAAGACCACATCATGGCCATATTAGATGATACCATAGATTAGTCTTTTTTTTTGGAGAAAACAAAAATACGTACCTGATGTTTTTAGAATATGAAGGGAATAATTATTGGGATGTTGAAAGCAGAAATTGACAACCGTACAGTTGGCAAAACTGATAATTATAGAACATTGATTTACGATGAGATTAGAATTGTCTACCTTTAATGGCGTCCACATTAGTCAACTTCTTTTCTTTTCTTTTTTGTTTGGCATCTACGATATAATTCTCCGTTCGTGATATACCCAAACAAAATGTGAATTTTCTTATTGACGAAGTTTCAAAAAATTAGACTTTCAGCTAATTAATCAAATCAAGATAGAAATTATTCTCTATGGTGTACTTAGAGATTCTAGATAAAAACAAATCAAACATCAACTTCAAGTCAGTACATTTAAAAAGGACTAAATTTTGATCCATATTTTCATATAGCGAAAATGTTTTATTGACCATTTTGTTAAATTACATGAATTTATATTTTTATATATAAATAATAATTTAATAGCTTTTTTATTATAATTTCTCAGTTTCAAATAATACTTTGGACTGGTAGATTTTGTGACCTTTATATAACCCGTATCTAAAGTTTTATATAAATATACTTATAAAAATCAAATAGTATAATTTGTCTATTTGATATATCCTCCATTATTTTAAAATGATTTTTAATGCCTTAAAACTAAATATGATTTTTAGTGATAGAAAGTATATTGGATATTTTGTTGAATATATTTTTCTTGAACAAATTCTCAAAAAATGTTATTGATATATTAAGTTAAATGATTTTATACATATTTATAAATTGTTTGCTAAGATATTTATTTACATATTCTGGTATTTTTGATATATTTATAGTATCAATTTTATGTATTGAATTTTTGTTTTCAAATGTTTTAAACTTAATAATTTTCACTATTTAAATAAAAATATAGATGATTTTTAGTTTAGGTGTTGTATTGAAAAATCCAAACCACAAAATAATAATAATACCTCCAAAACCTATAATATAAAAAGTTATAATGTATATGTTTTTAAGAAGTTGATGTAAATAAATTTTTAGGATAATAACTATAGTGGATATTTTTTAAGAGGAAAATGATTGAGGAAAGAGATGCTATATTATGTAATTGTTTATTTTTATTCTTAGAAAATTTCTTAAATTAATTGTTTGATAAATTCAAATAAATTAAAAATATCATTGTAAGAGCATAACTTTGTAAATGACTTCAAAAATAATAGCAAAATTCTAGTAGTAATTCCACTTTAATAATATTGATCTATGCGCCAATTAGTTGGGGATCAGTTAGCACAAATCGTCAGAGTTGTTAAGGAAATTGTGAACTGGTGAAAAGAGTAGGGGTGGGTACGGGTGGAATAGTGTATTTGTGATTTGCTTCGTATTTTACGGATATTTAATTTTTTTGATTTGGTTTGTTTTGGAGAAATACGGATATCCAAAAAAATTACAGATATTTGCAAATATTTATGGATATCTCACACATATTGTTTAATACAAATATTGTTTAAAAAATATTCTTACATAATATTAAACTGAAAGTGAAAATTAGTATAACTATGGGGTTGATTGTTTTGTAAATTTTACGTTAGTTTTTAGTTTTTGATTTTCCAAAAACCACTTTTTACCCAATCATGATTTTGGTCAAGTAGATTTCCTATTTTTTTTAGGGAAACTAGTTTTTGCTTCCTTTTACTATTTCCTTCTTAGAAACCAAAATCCCTATTCAAGTGGTTTCTTCTTTTTTGTACAAAAAAATATTTTTTATAAATAAATTATTAAGTGAGTAAATAGTCTACTATATAAAGCCTACTATACAACTTTACAACACATCCAAAATAAACATGAACCTTAAAATTATTCTACTTTTCTAAGCATTTGGAATTTTTATACACTTTTATTTGGAAGTGGTTGAAGTTTTGTTAAGGTAAAGTTAATTTATTGATATTTTAATTTGTGTTTTATAAACAATTGTTCATTCATGTAGAATTAGTTCTTATTTATGTTTACACGTAGAATTAAGTTTTTATTAAAATATTGTTATGGCATAAATATATGTATTATTATAAATGAAAAATAACAGTACTTATGAACTTTTTTCAACAAGTACATAAGAACTGAATTTAAATCTATAGTTGGAAAGTATTTATTTTATAATATTAAGGTCCACAAATTTTAATTATTAATAATGTATCTTTTTATAGGTATGACACACCAAGGACAATCATCAAATGGCAAAGAGGTATTTATTTACTAAATAAATATTTATAATTGACTGATAATATAATTTAATTGACTAATTAATGTATGATATATTAAAGGGAAAAATACAATGGAATGATAACATGATTCATATATTTCTTGAAATATATGAAAATGAAATAGAAAGACTAAATTGGCGTACTGGTCCTTTAAAAAAAAAAAAGTAAAACGCGAATTAGAAATGAATTTCGAGAAGCAACATGTCAAAATTTAGGATGGCTTCCACTGAAAAACAAGTTTTACTCTATAAAAAAACTGTACGACATTTATCGTCGATTGGGTCGTATGACTGGAGTTACATTTCACGAGACCACAAAAGCTATTCAAATGGAAGATGAATGGTGGAATGACCGTATTCAAGTAATCTTTGAATATCATAGCCATCAATTTTTTATTAGGAAAGTTTAATAATTTTTTTTTAATATAGGAAATACCTGATGCTTCAAAGCTCCGGGCACACCCCCTCACTGATCTCGACAGATTGGATCGACTTTTTGGAGGCAAACACATTTCAACCGATGATGGATATTATCCAGGTTCTGGACTGGATCAAAATACTGAGTCTGAGACGGTTACCGAGAATGAATATGACACTGTGAATCTAGAAGATGATTCTGATGTGCCTTCAAGAAACTAAAACGAAACACCGACTTCCTACAACCAGAGTTCCAAACGAGTGTACGGAAACACTTCACGTAGTTCATCTTCAGCACGTAAACGAGGAACAACGAAGGTTTCATATGACTTCCTGACAAACGAAGCCTACATGAAATGAACAGAACTTTATGAACGAGCCCAAGATAACAAGCTTGAACGTGCCATTGCCTCGTTACAAACACTCCCAAGTCTTCAGTATGACTCTTCATTATATTGGGGAGCAGTGACTGTGCTTCAAAGTAATGAAACACATGCACATGTTTATCTTACACTACCCGACGACGATGCTAGAATAAAATATCTCGAAAGAATTACAGGAATCGATCGAGAAGCTGAATAAGAAAGTTTAAAATCTTGAATAATTTTCTTTTGTCGGATATTAATTTATGTTTGATTTTCAATAATTATTTCTTATTTTATGTTTCTTATTTATCAAATAATAATTATTTATTTTAATAAATTACTTTTTGTTTTCTTTGTTAGAAAGAAGCATTTTACCGAATGCTTGAAGATGATGAAGCAGGAGATGGAAGCATTAATTTTGGAGAATCCTTCATCGATCCTTATTCTGTGAGTATAGAAAGGCAACGAATGAACCTGGATCCAGAACGCGGTCGAAGATATGTATATGAGTTACTTCATGGTCACGACGTACAATGCTATAACATAATTCTAATGTATCCACGAGTATACATTCAGTTATGTGAAAAGCTTAAGGAGGATTATCAGCTGAAGGAGACTGATAATGTAAGCATCCAGGAAAGTGTTGCAATATTCCTTAACATATGTGCTCAAAATGTTACTCAGAGGTTTGTGGGGAAAAGATATTTGGTCACTCACAGGAAACCATAAGTAGAAAATTCCATGAAGTGTTGAGTGCTCTTGAAAAAATGGCGGTTCATTTGCTTAGACCTGGTCCAGATGAGCTCACACAACCTCATCCTAGGTTACAATCCAATAGAAATTATTGGCCTTACTTTAAAGGATTTATAGGTGCAATCGATGGAACACATGTTGTTGTCACTATTGCGGGAAAAGATTCAGAAAAATATTGGAACATGAAAAGTGATACGAGTATGAATGTTTTAGCTATATGGAATATGTACATGTTGTTTAAATATGCATATATAGGTATTTCGGGATCAGCTCATGATGCAAAAGTTTTAGCATTAGCAATGGAAGGGCCTCATCAATTTCCGACGGCACCGTTTGGAAAGTATTATTTGGGAGATTCTGGTTATCCTCTTCGACATGGATTTCTTACTCCATATAGAGGAGAAAGATATCATCCTAGCCAATACAATGGAGCTAGTCCACCCAGTAGTTACAAAGAAATGTTTAACAAACGACATTCTTCGCTACGCTCTGTTATTGAAAGGACTTTCGGTGTCTCGAAAGGAAAATGGCGAGTTTTAAGAGAGAAAACAAGGTACAACATACATGTTCAAAGAAGAGTTGTTGCAGCCACAATGGCGCTACATAATTTTATTAGGCTCTCAAATTTAGGAGATGTTGATTTTGATTCAGACTATACAACTGGTAATGTACCAGCTGAAGACTCTGATTCAGATGAAGACGAAGAACATAATAACACTCATGTTCACTATATGGAAGGCATTCGAGATCAAATTTCTGCATCTTTATGGGATTCAAATTAATTTTTTTTTAGATTTGAAGTTTTTGTTTTAAAATAAATTTATTATTAAATTTATGTGTTTTATAATAATACTATTTTATTTTTAATTTCAAAAGTAAACATTTTACTATTAATAATATTCTTTATTTCATTATTTTTAAAAGTAAAAACCAAAAACTAGAAAACTAAAATCTAAAACCACCATTCAAGTTTTTCAAAAAACTAAAATCTACTACAAAATCAAAAACCAAAAACTAAAAACCAAAAGCTAAAATCCAAAAACCAAAAACCAAAATCTAAAAACTAACAAAACAATCATCACCTATATGTTTCATACTATTCTATAATGAAATATTTTGTTTTGATAAAACACATAATTTTAGAAAAACTTTTATGAAAACTTGTATTCCTTTTAATCAAATACTTGATATGTATTTTGTAAATAACAAAATTATATTTTAAAATAAATAATTATATAAAATATATATTTAAACATTATATTTAATTGTAGATATACATGTATTTGTATAAAAGTCAAAACGGATCGGACATCCGCCTCTGAAAATTTTAGTATTCGTGATTTACTTCATTTTAAAAGAATATTGATTTTTAATATTTGGTTTGTTTCGAAAACTTACGGATATCTAAATTTTTCAGATAGAATCGAAATTCATAACAAATTGAATTAAATTTTATGGATAAATATCCAGCCCTAAATAATAGCACGCCCTCATGCATGTTCTCACCTTGAGTATATATAAATATAAACATTAGTATTTAGTTATTATGTTTTCAAATTTACAGAAAAATTACCAAAAATATTTTAATTGAGATATTTTTTTTATGTTTCATATAAAGTTATAAACTTCATAATTAAATATCTTAGGTTAGGTGAGAACCCATTAGAGAGTTCAGACCAAAACATGTCTTTAATTTATTTTGTTTTTAATAATAATAATAATAATTTTAGTAGGTCGGTTATCCTCCCAATTAGTGTATCATGCCACTGGTTTAGTACATGGTCTAATCTATGGTACATATGCAGATTAAACTGCATTTCTTTTCTTTGCCATTTACAGTTCCAAAGGAAGCCGATGAATAAATTATAAATTAGAAATTAATAAATGAACCAGATACAGATTAATTGGTAGCATTAATTTTTTATTTGCACAGAAGAAAAAGAAAAGGTGTTAAAACCTTGTTGAAGGCAGCCAATCACAATGCATTTTTTTTTCTCTTTTACTTACCTATAAATGAATCTAAAATTAAAATATTTTGTCAACTTTAAAATAAACACAAATTGTAATCAAAAATATGGTTTAATAGTTTCTTACATTTTTCTTCTATGTAATAATATACTAACGTACTTATTAATCAATATAAAATATAAATATTCATTCTGTTACATATATATTATCTTGTATAATATATAACTTCACTACATAAGCATAGGTAGCATTCACATAGAGAAATTTTTTATTATTACTATTGATAGTAATTAACATAAATAATTAGTACCAGTTTACAAAAAAAAAAGTAATTGTCATCTTATGCTATTTTATATAAATTAGTTTAATGATTTCATGCATGTTATTTAAATAATAATATTTTTATTGAATATTTTTATAAATTTTTAAAATTATTTCATAATTATATCATATTTTTACACAATAAATATCTTATATTTTAGGTTAAGACTTGATATGGAAAAAAAGAATTAGACAAAGAAATCTTAGGCATGCACAAATACACCAAAAATAAAAAACCAATCAAGAACTGAACCAAAAATAAATCTTAAATCAAGTCAGAGTTTATAAATAACATAACGTTCCTATATTTCTTAAACAAAAAAAAATATAAGCGAATCGGGACCGAACTAAAAATTAAAGGGATACATGTATATATATATAGTTTCAAAAATCAACAAATATTTTAAAATACTACTTTTAAACTAGAATACCAAAAAACTGTAATACTCGATTATTTTTTTATTCTATATATTTAAATTATTCGAATTACACGAAAGAATTGAATTATCAAATATTTAAATTTATCTGAGTTATTCGATATTTATTCCAAAAAAAAAATTGAAAATCTAATTTTATCTGAAATTAACTGAAAAACAAAAACCGCATTGGAACATTTTTTTATCGGATATTAGTCCAAACCGAATTTCATAAATAATTGAATGGTTTCAATATCTCTAGAACCAAAAATTAAAAATCGAAAGAACCAAACGTGTATTTCGTTGATATTTGGTCGGGTATCTGTCAGAATTTTTTGATGGTTCAGTTTCGTTAGAAATTTCTATATTTTCTTATAGTTTATGTATTTGTTTTGCATAATCATTGATCTGCATTTGTTTTATTTGATCTGCAATTTCTCTACTTAATCTGTGTTATATATTTAATCTATATGTTTTATATGCATCACCATTGAAAGCCTTGTCTTCCACAGGCGGACCTGCATTGAGCTGACGCACCTTAAATTTTATAGTTTTCATTGTAAAAGCTATTTGTTCTCAACCACAAAACCGGGTCCGATTATCTATTATGCACCCATTTTAACTTTTGCTTCCTTTTTTCTAGGGTTAATTTGACTGATAACCAAAATAAATAATATAACATATGTTTTAGTCAATGAAACAAATAACTATGTTTCTATTGTATAAGAATAACGTCATGGAAATTTTCCTTCTCTTTTATGCAACCCAAATTGTTTTCTTAAATGCATATAGAATAGATCTGCACCATCAAAGTAGTATAAAAAGTAAAATTTTATAAATACACATAAAGAGTTTGAGGGGTTTTCTAATGATTCTCGTAACCGCAATTTCTAAAATACTATATCAACTATTTTTACTCGACTTTACATATTTAATGGTATATTTAAAACTAGCTTGAGATAAATTCTTTGAGGGGTTTTCTAATAATTCTGATAATATAGAGGAAAAATACTGCGGATCATAAAAGTTCAGGGGAAATAATAAAGACAACCCTTAAAACTATTAACTAAACAGTGCCGTCATAATCAAGATGTTACAAACCATGTTTTGAACCCTTCATAATATCCAAACGGGGAAGCTTCGTATTACATTGGACTTTGGTTTCAACTTTTGATAAATTCAAAAACTGAACATGTATCGAACTTAACCAAAGTTAGAGATGTTAATTGGGTTGATCTGGCCAGCCCAAAAAAATTCTGAGCATATATTACAAAGCTCGATCCGGTCTTAAAAGAGTTAAGTAACTTTTCAGACTTTAAAAAAGAAAAAAAAAATTCAAGATATTAAGTTTTAAACCAAAACAAGTTTAATCACAAATTTAAATATTCATCCATTTGCTTATAAAATCCAACACGAAAATAAATCTCTAACCTAATAAACCAAATAAATAATAATAGCGAATAAAAGCAAAACAAAATCCTTTCAACTCTAAGCAGTAGAAACTGTAGGGTTAAGATCATGATATTTTTCAATGATTTTTACATTCACATCATCAACAAGAAGTACAATAAATACAAAATATATTAAAGTTTGACATATGTATCAATATAAAATATTTTTTTACTTTTCTTAGTATGTTACATGGATCTGGAACATAAGTCCTTCCAACCAAATACGTATACAAATTTGTGCTTCAATATGCTTTGGTAGGAGACAACTTTTGTATTTATTTAAGATATGAGAAACAATGCTAAAATGAGACTTTGTTGCAATTTTAGTTATCGAAATGCTTAGAAAATCACAAGCCATACGAGCTAATACACCGTAGAGCTGTGTCTAACACCTCCACCATTCTAAAGCATCTATCTCTTCATAGAAAGTAATTTCCAACCTACCGTCTTCTAAATATAAAGTCAATTTAGTCTTTCCATCTTCATTCTTCAGCAAGGGTGTGTTTTCATAAGCTTTGACATCCTATAATAAACAAATCAAAATTAAATTAACTTAAAATTTTAATTTTTTTAAATCAATATAAAATATAAAAATAATTAAACTAACAATAAAATTTAGACATGAGACTAATTATTCGGAATCCAGATCTGATCCGAGATCCGCTTTGGATCCGATCCAAAAATAGGATATCCGGGGTGCTGGGTTCAGATAGTAAAATCTCGGATGCTTCCAAAACGGATCCGGATATCTTAATTTTTAGGTTCGGATATCTGGATCCAGATCAAGATCAAGATCCATTTTTTAAAATATATTAAATTTTAGTTTTATTAATAATTATATTTGATATATTAATATTATGCATAAACTAAGTCTTATAATATTATATTATATTTAAATTTTAATAATATTATATTTCATATATATATATATTTATAAATTTTGTATATATATTAAATTTATATATTATTTTTAGATTTTTTTTATTTTTTAAAAATATATATTTTTAATTATTTTTACGAATCCAGATATCCACGGGTATCACAATATTTGGACACATATCTGAAGCCCGGATATCCGAAAGGCACGAATCCGAATCTGAATACTCAAATCACTGATCCGACGAATCCCGTTGTACGTGAGGAAGAAGGCACATTCATGGAATTTGGAGTATAACTCTTATACCAATCAAAGAGTAAGTTAAATTTTCCTTTTACAACTTCCATTTTTGCTTTACTAGTGCTTAGATCAGGAGTATCAAAACAATAGGTTAATATCTCCAACTTCAATCTGGTATTATATCCCTCTCAATATTCGACAGACTTCTTTTTCATTCCAATTGTCATCAGTTCCAAATCCATATCTCCATCTTTCGAGTAATTATTCAACAAGCACGCAATCTTTCAAATTTGTGCAAAATTACTAGTACCTGTTAAAGAAAAAAAAGAAATTACTTACTAAAATTTAGGTGTCCAAATTATTTAACTATAAATAAACACATACCTGAAAACAACTTGGTGATATCGTTGAATGGTTCTAAGATAACATATATTTTTCTGTTCTATCCCATTCAGGGAAATATTTGTAATTCCTCTCAACATTTATAGTAGGGAGAACGCACACCAATATTTAATTGCATTACCAAGCATCAAATAGGTAGAGTTCAATATGGTGGAAACATCCATCTTCAAACCAGCTCCATACTCAGGACTAACATTTTTAAAACAATATATGAACATGTCTTTTCTTCCTTCTGGCCACTTATGATTTCATTTTCTTTCAAATCTTACGCAAAGAACCCCCGACAATTTCAGACCGTCTTGCACTCGACTAAGTATATGTGCAAAACAACTGACATGGAAGAATTCACCATCACATAACAAAATATGACATGATGAGAGTTAATCTTTAAGTATGCTTTGAATATTATCATTAGAAGATGCATTGTCAAGCGTAAGAGAAAATCTCTTTTTTTTTCTTAATTCTCCAATCTCCAAACAAGAGATAATCTTTTTTAGCAAAATCAAATCATGAATGTGGTAGAAGCATCGCACAAAAATAAAGTACTTTACTCTTTAGCTTCCAACTATCATCCACATAGTGACTGTCAAACATATATGTCCCTTGATGGTAATTGATCTCCACACATCACACATGAAGCATATCATATTGCCAACTTTAGCTAGCTCCTGCTTCATTTAATCATTTCGAATCTCATGAAACTTAAGCACATCAGCCACTTCACTATTCTACTTATGGATTTAAACTCACAATTCAAATACTTCAATAGTTTTCTTACCTGTGGATACTCAACAAAAGAAAATGGTAAGTCGTAACATATGATGATCAATGTTATCAAATCATGAACAACCAAATTGATTTTTTTTGTGGCTAACCTTGCCTTGGCGATAACCAATTGTTGCCTCACATCACCATTTTGTGGCTTTGTCTTACATTCTAGTGCATGGCGCTTCATGGCTTTTTTTCTGCAACTATCACTATTTTCCATTAAGAAAAAAATACTTCCAAAGAAGTGAAGTGCATCACGTGTCTTTGGTTTGACTTTTATACCACGTTTGTTTTGAGATGGCATGTCCTCGTTTCTAAACTCATTAGATTCCAAGTCTTGGACATCATTATCTTCCATATCTTTCCTTAACTTGGACATCATTATCTTCCATATCTTTCCTTAACTTGGTTGACATACATGGTTTGTGGAAGCCATTGAAATTTTGGTGTCCGCCGCAAAGAGTTGAGATATATGAAATGTGTTTTCTGTTTGTACACCTACGTTCTTTTGTTTGAGAATCTTATGATATAAAGTAATTTTTCTCTCACTTTTTCTTGTGTCACGTCATCAAATAGGTGAATCTAGGTGCGACATATGTGCTCTACATCAAACCAGATCATTTAATTTACGGAAGAAAAATAGAATTCAAGGTTGAGTGGATGAGTATCAAGTTTGTTAATCTTTTTCCTTTTTAATTGTGCTCCCTTGAACCTAAATTTAAGATACTTAGAAATATCCAACGTTGCAGTTTTTTTGGTAATTTGGTGGAGATTCAATACGATGGTAGAGGAAGAATCTTGGGAGCTACTAAAAGACATATTTGTTAGAGAGATTGTGAGTTTTTCAAGTTTCGTATCGTGAAAAAAACTATTGTTTTTTACATAATTTGTGCTTCATTTGAAAAGGTAAGCCTGATTTCTTCAATGGTGGTGATAGGTTTAAAATTTTAGAGATCATGTATGCGTTGGATGGGATAATGATTCCAAAGAATATATAGATGCTAGGAAAGCTATGGACGATATTGGGATCTGATACTGAAGATCACGTACTTTCCTTTTAGTTGTTTATTTACATGCTTAGACATAAGAAGAACTCTACTTACATTCTAATTTTCAGGATGCTCTCTTCCATGTAGTGGCTGCATTCCTTCATCTAGGGAACATCGAGCTCGCAGAGGGTCAAGAATTAGAAGCTTTAGAACATAAGGACAAGATATCACGGTTCCATCTAAGCATCAAGGTTATTCATGCTAACGCTAAGGTATGGTTTTGCTTCACTTTCTTCACTCATATTTAACCTTAAACTGAAGTTTATTTAGATATCAGTAGAGAGCTTTTCAATATATGAGAACGTATGTGTTTGCAAGAATTTGTCTTTGCAAGACATTAAGAAACATTGTGTTAGGACTCCACGTCTTATCATTGATCTAATTAAGCTAGGAGTTTTAAATCTATCTAAGGTTCAGTATCCTTTCATTAGTTAGGGTGTGATGCTCTTCGTTGGTACTTTCGATCTATTAGATGGAAGAAAACACCATTGGATTGCAATAAAGGAAAATTTAATCATATATTTCAAGAGCGAGGGTGACACTTCGTTGAGACTTTTGATCTCTTTAACTTTTTGCCAGCTCCATCACCTGGCGAGAGACATTGTTTTCAGAAGCTCAGTATTGTCTCACTAAGAAGCATTTTTAATATATACATAAAAACAAGAAGCATTTGTAATAGACTGATGATATAGTATCATGCAAGCCTATTTCGTAGATTATGTGAGAAAAAAATTCAGTTACATATCATGTATTAGCATGTGACATCCAAAGACAACTATAATATAGATTTGTAACCACGATACAAATTTTTTATACTTTGTTAATAATTATTTTGATCACCAACCAATTCTGAAAAATAACATTATTGTGCAAATACATTATAAACATTATTCAAAATTAATCAATTAATTTATATTCACAAATACATCAACATAGATGTAGGACGAGGAGGAACAGAAAAAAGTCTTAAGAGATAAATTTCCTAATACCCTTCAAAGTTACAAATGTAATGGTTCTAAAGCCAAAATAAAATTCAAACCAAATGTAAATGTACCATTATTTTACATAAACCTAAATAAGAGAGGTAAAAAATTCGTATTAAACTATATTTTAATTATTTTATATGTTTTTCAGAACGCGATACACAATTTTCGATAATAAAGGATAAGAAAAATTCTGAGTGGTAAAAGTTCAAATATGTTAGAGAAAAAAAATTAAACTATATTTTTGGAAATTTTTCTAATGATTTATGTTTGAATAATATTAATAGATTTGTCTATATATATAATACTGAAATAAATATAAAATATAATTAAAATAAATATGTAGAAAAATCCCGGGCGTAGCCTGACCCGACCCAAGTATATAAGAAGATGCATATAAAGATTAACTACAATATAAAATAATATTCTAAATTAATATTTTAGTAATTTAACAATTTTAAACAAAAAAAAATTAAAATATTTTTTGGGTTTTTGGGTCAGCTTTAACCCGAACAAACCTAAACTCAAAATATTTATAGGCCAAAAGGTTAAGCCAGAAAGGTTCGGTTATTTTTAGGCTAGGCCTTCTTTATTTTATTTATTTTATATAACACTAGGCCTCCAAATAAAACACTAGGCCTTCTTTATTTTATTTTAATTTATTTTTTAGGCCTTCTTTATTTTACACATTGGATACGTTAGATCTTGATTTCTTAACGTTTTCTTCATCTGAGATTAAGAAACCTTTCGTAGATAAAGCCTTTGAATAGTTGTTTCTCTTATGTCATGTGACTCATGTTTATTTGCTTTACTTCTTTGTTGTTGGGTTTGGGTTCACATAAACAACTTTTTTAATCGAGTAATCATGTGTCTGTGATTAAAAATTAGTTTGGTGATTGCTATTTGTTATCAAATGGGGATTTAAATTATCATTGTTAACATCAAAAACTATTCTATCACTTAAGTTAGAGGTGGTCTGAAAATCCATAACGGAATAGAAAAACCAACAAAAACTAAATTCTTCTGAAATGTTTGTGTGGTCTTGGCTAAAGTGTTTGCTGTCCGATTATGTGTCATTGGAATCTGAATGATCTTGAAATCCTAGAATCTTTCTTAATAGATGGTAACTCCGTAGAATAACTTAGCCTTGCTCTCGAGTCCTTGATCATAGAAATTATATCCTTACAATTTTTTTCGAAATGATGACATGACATATGTGGATCACATTCTTTATTACCCAAATGAGAGCATCAAGCTCATAATGCAACAAATACAATTGTCTCTCGTTGTTCTTCAACCCTATGAGTTGTCTTTTTCCAGCTTCATGCCGCTATACCCATCCATAATTACTATAATGTGATTCTGCAGTCCAGGAACCATCTACCAAACAAATACTTGGTAAGTATAAGGCTTATGTATTCTGATTCTCGTGTGGTGGATTACATCATCACGTTATCACTTTCGTTTGATTTCGCCTCAAGCCATCCCCATTCCACTCACTTTAGGTATGTCTAATTAGTTTCATTGAATTCCATATTATTCCTCTCAACAACTTATCTTTCCTGGCTTTTTTTTAAAGGTACTAGATAATCTATAGATTTCGTAAGATTTTGAGATTTGATATATAATTTTGTTTCATTATTAAAATTTGGATTGTTACCGTTATTATGGTTCTGGGCTAAACCTAAAAAGTTTTTATTTTATTTTTTCCTGATCAACCTAAAATGTTTTTTACTGTAAAATTAGATTTTAACCTGCGTGTTCGCACGGATATTTATATTTAAGTTTTATGACAAATTGATAAAATATTTATTGTTATTTGGTATTTTGTATTATGTAACTTAATATGTCTTTTCAATATTATTAATATATAATTATATATAATTTTATTCATATTTTTTATTTTGTTTATGAAAATAAATATATTAATATATAATTAACTTATATTTTAATATATTATAAAAAATAAATAAATAAATATAATCATACAAGATTCAAAGTAGAATAATTGATATTTTCTAATGAAAATGGATTAAATTTGTTTATAATTCTCATTGATCAAAATTTATTTTAAATATTTTGTAATTTAAATAAAGTACATTTCTTTTAGGGTGTTTTGCAAAAGTGACTCAAAATTTCAACTCAAATGCAAAACTAACCCACCATTTTTTTGGAACTTTTATTTGCCTTATTCACCCTAAATTTCCGAGTTATTCACAAAAATGCTATTGCTTTTTTTTTTAAATAAGTCTTTTACTCTATCATCCTTATCTTCACCAAATATTTACAATATTGCTATTGCCATCAATCCCCCAACTACCATGAACAACCAATTTGAAGGTCTTAATGACAAAAAAAACGAATTTTTCTCTTACTATCTCATTTGTTGTGCATTCAAACCACATGTCTTTCACTTTCCTTAAAAATTCATTCAAAAAACCCAAGATTTTTATTCCAAACTTTGTAATGTTCATAGAGTAACAGATTGGTAGCTTGAGTATTGAAGTTCTGTGTGCTTGGAGAAGCCTAAGCAAGTCATCTGACGGTCCAAGGTATGAAATTGATATTGTTTTTCAGATCTGTTCGCGAAGAAGACTTCTAGAGAAGTCTTCTGGTCAATGCATAGGTTAGTTTTGCAATTGACCTTTTGCGTGTTTTGACTAGAAGACTTCCCCACCAGTCTTCTAACTTTCCTTTGATTACAAAAAAAAAACAAGCAAAACCGAGAAGACTTCCCTAGCAGTCTTCTCGGATAAACATGTTGGTTTTGCAATTGACCGAAATTTGTCAGAAATTTGACTTCTGTAGAATACTTCTTTAGAAGTCTTCTTTTTTATAACATGAAGTCTTCTCAGCGTCGCCAGAAGTCTGTCTGGGTTACTTTTGCAATTGAGAATTAATAGCAAAACATTAAATATTAATGAGAAGACTTCTCCAGAAGTCTTCCAGCAGAAGACTTCTCTAGACGTCTTCTCAAGTTTTATTCCGGGTTTCTGGTCAAACATTTGGTAACGAGAGAAGACTTCTTAAGAGGTCTTCCGTCGGAAGACTTCTAGAGAAGTCTTCTCAATAATATTTAATGTTTTGCTATTAATTCTCAATTGCAAAAGTAACTCAGGCAGACTTCTGGCGACGCTGAGAAGACTTCATGTTATAAAGAAGAAGACTTCCCTAGAAGTCTTCCGCCGGAAGACTTCTAGAGAAGTCTTCTACAGAAGTCAAATTTCTGACAACGATCGGTCAATTGCAAAACCAACCTGTTTATCCGAGAAGACTTCTAGGGAAGTCTTCTCTGGGAATTTCAAGATTTTTTCAAAATCAAAAGTAAACCAATATTTACAAAGGAAGACTTCTCAATATGTCTTCTACAGAGTAGACTTCTAGAGAAGTCTTCCTTCGTAATTTACAATTGCAAAAGTGACCTAAACGGAAGACTTCTTTAGAAGTCTTCTCTGTGGATGACTTCTTTAGAAGTTTTCTTCAGGGTAGACTTCTTAAGAAGTCTTCTACGTCAATCTTTATTAAACTTCAATTAGCTAAACGTAGAAGACTTCTTAAGAAGTCTTCCGTAAGAAGACTTACGGAAGACTTACAGAAGACTTCTTAAGAAGTCTTCTCAGTTTTTTTTAATATGATGTTGTGCATTTGCTAATGTGTTTTAATTTGATTTTTTCAGATGATGCTTCAGTTACCTGTTGTTTACAGAGAATGGTTGATGAAAGATAATTCTTGGAATTTTGTTGTTGATAATGTCAAAAGAGCGAGAATGTTCTTTTTGAGTGATGGTTCTACATATGATGAACTTGTTGAAATGGCTGTAGAAGATTTTAACCTGGATAAGAACGCTGAGGTTGTGGATTTAACTTACTTGTTACCAGACGCAATAATGCAACAAATAGCTCTTGATACTCCTCCTATTCATGTTACAAGTGATAGACAAGTTCAGAACTTGATCAAGATAAGTAAAACACAAGTTGTACGTCTTTGTGTATCAAGCCGAGGCAAGATGAGGAATGTCAATGATGCCAACGCTGAAGGAAACCTAGTTGTTGAAGGAGAAGAAGAAAATGGAGGGGAAGAAGAAAATGAAGTGGAAGATGATGATAATTTGCCTCAAAATATAAATGATGAGGAGGAGAAGTATGTTGCTGAAGTGGATGATGAGTTTGGAGATTACAGTGAGTATGGAAGAGTTAAGGATGTGGAAGAGGAAGAGGAAGAGGAAGAGGAAGAGGAAGAGGAAGAGGAAGAGGAAGAAGATATATGTTTTGAGAATTTCAAAGAGACATATGCTAATGAAGGAGAAAGCTCGAATGGGATAGTTGACACCAATATCTATGTCAGCCAGAGTTTTATCACTAAAGTGGCATTGGTTTCAGAGTTGCGGTTGACAGCGGTGAAGCATAAATTCTCCTTCAAAATATACAAGACCACTAAAACACTACTTGTAGCAAAATGTCGTGTTCATGGGTGCACATGGAAGCTTAGAGCGAGTGTGAAACATGGAACAAACACGTTTTGGGTAACAAAGTATGTGAAGACTCATACATGTTCTGTGTCTTAATGACGGGCTCACCGGAAACATTTTACTGCGAAGTATGTTGGTCAGCTTTTCATAGATCGCGTTGGAATCATTGATGGGTTAAATCCGAAGCATATCCAAGATGCAATGAGGAACATGTTTGGCATGACTCTAGATTACACCACTTCATACAGAGCATTGTTACATGCTCAAAACTTGGTAAGAGGATCAGCAGAAGAAGGGTATGAGAGGCTGCCTTCATATTTGGAACAAATCACGTTAGCAAATCCGGGTTCTAAGACTAGTATAGAACTTGATGTTGAGAATAGATTTAAGTATCTATTTATATCATTTGGAGCTTCTATTGCTGGTTTTCAGTATCAAAGAAGGGTCATCGTGGTGGATGGGACTCACCTAAGTGGGAAGTATGAAGGTGTTATGTTAGTTGCAGCTGCACAAGATGGTAATTTTCAGATATTTCCATTGGCTTTTGGAATCGTAGATATAGAAGATGATGATGCTTGGGAATGGTTTTTCACACAACTGAGGAGTTGTGTATCTGATCAGCATGCTTTGATGATAGTCTCCGACCGGCATAGAGCCATTAAAAGCGCATGTGAAAAGGTGTTCCCTTGGGCAACCCGAGGAATATGTTATTATCACCTACAACAGAACATTGTCAAAAAATATAAAGGGAAACATCTATTGTACTTGGTTAAAGGCGCTGCTTATGCTCATACACTCTTCGACTTTAACCGCTACATGGAGGAGATCCGGAATGCTAACTCGGCACTGGCAACATATTTGGAGGAAGCGAACGTGAGACTATGGTCACGGGTTCATTGTCATGGAGAAAGGTACAATATAAAAACGAGCAACATAGCTGAATCTATTAACTCTGCTCTCAAGAGAGCAAGAGGATTTCCCATAGTGTTTCTTTTGGAGTTTATAAGGGAAAAGTTGGGAAGGTGGTATTGGAAAAGGCGAGAAGATGCTCTGAATCTCACAACTGAACATAGTCGGGGAGTTGAATACTTATTGGCGATTCGTGAGGAGTTAACGGATAAGATGACTGTCCAACCAATTGATAGAAGTCGATTCTTTGTCAGGTGGCAAACGTGACTGTGTTGTCGATTTGGAACATAGTAAGTGTGAATGTGGTGTCTATGGAATCGAGAAAATACATTGCTCGCATGCTATAGCAGCTGGAACATTTGCTAATCGGCATATTGCAACACTTGTGTGCCCCCTATACTCGAAGGAATATTTGTATGCAGGATACTCACAGAATATATATCCTTGTGGTGGAGAAGTTGAGTCTCGAACTTGTTTTCCTCCAGATGTAAAGCGTGGTCCCGGGCGACAAAAGAAATCAAGATGGCAATCTTGGTTGGAGCTATCTAGGATGAGAGGACACAAACCGCGGAAGCTACACAAGGATTATAGCTGCTCAAACTGCAGACAACCTGGTCATACACGTCCAAATTGTCCAAATAGTGAGAACTAATCTTCTGTAAGTCTTCTTGAAGTCATCTGTAAGTCGTCTGTAAGTCTTTGGTAAGTCGTCTGGATGTCTTCTGTAAGTCTTCCGGAGGGTATCTTCTGTAAGTCTTCTTGAAGTCTTCTGTAAGTCGTCTGTAAGTCTTCGGTAAGTCGTCTGGATGTCTTCTGTAAGTCTTCCGGAGGGTATCTTCTTAAAGTCTTCTTTAAGTCGTCTGTAAGTCTTGGGTAAGTCGTCTGGATGTCTTCTGTAAGTCTTCCGGAGGGTATCTTCTTAAAGTCTTCTTGAAGTCATCTGTAAGTCGTCTGTAAGTCTTCGGTAAGTCGTCTGGATGTCTTCTGTAAGTCTTACGGAGGGTATCTTCTTAAAGTCTTCTTGAAGTCGTCTGTAATTCGTCTGGATGTCTTATGTCTTATGAACTTACGTTCTTATGAACTTATGTCTTATGAACTTATCTTATGTCTTATGAACTTATCTTATGTCTTATGTACTGTGTTTGAATAGGTTCCTTCATTAGAATTAGAATTAGAATTATGTACAAAATATTAGTTCAAGGTTACAAAAGATTAGTTCAAGGATACAAAAGATTAGAATTAGAATTATGTACAAAATATTAGTTCAATCATACATATCCAAGCCCTCAATATCGGTTTCTCCATTGTTGCCAGGGGTCTCATTAAATAGGTCAGTAGCCATCTTCTCCCTAATGCTCTTGACGTTCTTATCAGATAAGCCAGGAGGAAATGATTTCATTCCAAGAGCATGACACTCAATGTATTTCAAGGTGAACACACCACAATCACCAGCACGACATTGAGGTACTCCGTCAGACACTCTCGCATATGTGAATGGCTCTAGTGTGTATTTCACACGCTCTTCGACGGAGGCAGCACATTCCACAAGCAGATAAGGTAGCATCTTGGCAAAAGGCTCCATTAAATCGGTGAGCTGAGCAGGTCTAATATGGTTTATAATGCTGTCCCAGATGGTGATGTGCCTGTTTGGAATGGAAACCCAAATAGCAATCCAGTGATCATTCTTGAAGTTCACTGGCGCATAAATGTCATCCACATCCGATGTTTGGCAAAATCTGGGTAGTATACCAGCATAAAAATCCCAACTCCCTGCAGGGAGCAACCTTCCTAACCCGTTTGCATCGGGCTCTGATCTCTTAAAGTCTGGGTACTTGAACGTCCACATTCTGCTAAACACGTGATCAAGAATGCAAAGCCTCTCGCTCCTAAAGTGCTCTGGATGCCTCTGAAACCGCTGCCTCAGTAAATTGATATAACCATCCATATGCTGCATTAAAAACATATCAAGGCATAAGACTTCAAGAAGACATAACAAGTCAGAAGACTTCCATAAGACTTCTTCCGGAAGACTTCCAGAAGACTTCCACAAGTAAACCTTAAAAATCTTACCGAGTCGTGGAGCCATTTTAGGGGTGTTCGGATGGTGGAATACCACAGACTTGGCCCCGATGGTCATTTATCTAAAGCTATTCTATGACTCCTGAAAACAGCAAAACTAGATCAACAAACAACAACAACCAACTTAATGTTCTGTGGGAGATTAGTACTTAAGGATCTTTTTTCAAAAATTCAATAAGCAACTTATTCTTATTCTTGTCAAGGGGAGCAAACGGATCATAGCCAAGACCAGCCTTCTTGTTCGGCACGATCACTTTGGCTGTGTTGTTGCCCTGATAAGGAGACTGCTGTGATGCAGCAAGCTTCCTCTCTCGTTCACTCTTTCCCCTGACGTATGCCATGGTACCATCTTTCTTTATCCGGCGTCTCTCCTCCGCCCTATCCAAGGCTGATTTAGTTGGCTCAGTTTTGTCCATCATGACAACACTTGGATCTTCCACCTCTGGGAGCCGAGGTGCATTGATGCTACTCATTTGTTTTTGGTCAGTGTCTTTGTTGACACTTCCTGATTTCTTCCCATTCACACTCTCACTCTGCAAATCCGAGTTCAAGCCAAAGGTTCCAATCAACAAATGAAACAAATGTACCAATCAACAAATGAAACAAATGTACCAATCAACAAATGAAACAAATGTACCATCCAATCAACAAATGAAACAAATGTACCAATCAACAAATGAAACAAATTCGAGTTCACTTCTTATTCTTAGTATTCCTCTTCTTTTTGATTTTGGGAGAGGTTTCAGTACTAACCCCCAGTTCGTGCGCAGTATTATCCGGTTCTGAAACTGTGAGTTGAAGTTCATTGTGGTTGATTCCCACCTTCTTCTCCACAGCTTCAATCCTATCGGCAAGAAGCTTGATCTCCTTTAGGCACTGCCCACACCCATCAGTCATAACTTTCGTCAGGTTCTTGAAACTTTGTTCAAGATCTTATTTCTTAAGCCCACTCCACGAAACATAAGGCGCCTCAGTACGAGCTTCAGAAGGAGCAGGAGCCTCAGTACGATCCTCAGAAGGAGCCTCAATACGAGACTCAGTACGAGGTTTCTTCCAGGGTCTTCTTTCTTCCTTGAAAGGAAGCTCAAGAGATTCTTCCTTGACAATGATGACCTTTGGATTGGTCCACGGCTTAGTACCAATGTCTGGCCAGCACTCTTTGCCCCACTTCATCTTGCGTTCACCACCACAGATGAGATTCACGAGGTTCTCAACTGCCTCATCGGTGTTATCATTGTCCCACTGCGAGAACAATTCAGCAAGCTCCTTCACCACTAGGTTCACCACACGAGTCTGCATGAAGTAATGAATATCAATTTAGATACTGAGACAATAATCACTACCATATCAAGTTAGATACTGAGACATACCTGTGTGCAGATACCCTCTTTGACAAATTTTCGCCCTTTATGCCCCTTATAAGCCAGCAGAGGAGGACTAGGTTTGTTTCGTATGGGCTTTCCATACTCCGCAGCAAAGTCTGGCAGAGCGAAGTAGATCCAGACTTGGAGTACTTGAATAAACCCATCAATGGTGTAAGATTTTGTCAAATCCTTAGCCTTCACAGATTCCATAAGGATCTTAAAACGCCAATCTCCCCCATGGGTAGGCCTCAAACTCTTGAAGATTCATCACTAGCCTGGCAGGACTAGCCCGTGTAGCGGATGTGGACTTTCGTCCTTCAATGAATCCTGTGTATATGGCTAGGTATCCCAGCCTCATGCAGTCATCCTGAGACCATTGTTCACATCTCCCACACGCCGCCACTATTTGCTGGGAGCTTGGACCAGAGTCGATATCAACACCCATCAACTCCCAGAACCGATACAAATCCTCTGTTAGCCCTACATGAGGATTATCCACATGCTCAACATAGTCGCAGTTAAGACCGGTGAGATGTTCGAACTCAATAAGTGAAAACCTCAACGGCTCTGAACCAATGAGACTCCACAGCTCGTACTTCTTCTTGACATCGAGCTGAAAACAGAGCATATAGTGAACCAGCCTAGACACCCAACCAAAGTCCAACTCCCAGAACTTTATGAAGACTCCCAACCTAGAGTTCTTCAGCTCCTCCCATTCATCAGCATGGAGAGCATCCTTTACGGCAGGAAGTAATCTGGGGTCATCAGTATGATATCCAATGCTCTTCATTGGAATCGGCTCTTCCCCTAGGGTGAACAACCTCTTCGGGAGTACTGGTAATTCCATTGTATAGCCTGCAAACAATGATAAAACAACATCTCAAACATAAAACAAACACACCAAGAGTTCTATACTACTTTGGAAGACTTCAGAAGAATTTCGGAAGACTTTCGGAAGACTTCGGAAGACTTCAGAAGACTTACCGAAGACTTACGGAAGACTTACCGAAGACTTACGGAAGACTTACGAAAGAGTTCATGGAAGTCATCCAGAAGACTTCATGGAAGTCATCCAGAAGACTTCATGGAAGACTTACGGAAGACTTCATGGAAGACTTACGGAAGACTTCATGGAAGACTTACGGAAGACTTCGGATGGCTTCCATTAAGTCTTCCGGATGGCTTCCACTAAGTCTTCCGGATGACTTCCATGAAGTCTTCCGGATGGCTTCCACTAAGTCTTCCGGATGACTTCCATGAAGTCTTCCGGATGACTTCCATGAAGTCTTCCGGATGACTTCCATGAAGTCTTCCGGATGACTACCATGAAGTCTTCCGGATGACTACCATGAACACTTACGAATGACTTCAATGAAAACTTACGGGTGATTTCCATGAAGATTTACGGCAGAATTCCGGGAGACTTACGGACAAATGGGTCAACTTGAGGTCGGAAAGGAAAGAAATAGAGGAAGAAATCAAGGGGAGAAACGAACGAACGGTTTCAGATCTGAAATCAAGAGGAACCGGTAGTCGGAAGATATTCTTCAGAAATTGTCACAGTAATCGCCTTAGAAGAGGAGGCTAGGGTTTTCACCAATTTTTTTTTCCTGAAACACCGAAAAGTGAAAAAAATAGTTAAAAACTACTATTTATATGTACGGTAAATTATCAGGTTAGGTTAAATATATTTTGGTTTTTTTCGGTTAATTTCAAATTGAAGGTAAATTAAGTTCGAGTTTGGTTTGGAAGACTTCTTGAGAAGTCTTCTCGGAGTCTTCCGTGAAGTCTTCCTTGAAGTCTTCTACTGCATTATATGTTAGAAGACATCCCGAGAAGTCTTCTGGAAATCTTTCGAAACCCTAAATCAACTAACTAACCAAAAAACACTTCCTTAAACATAAAATAAACTTAGACAGTGTTTAAAATCATCTTATTAGAGGATCACTAACACATATTCGTCAAATTCAAAAAAAAAATTTTTTAAGAAGATAGATTTCAAAATCTACACCTAAAACTACCTACAATACTATCACATATGTTACTAAACCCTAAACCAATGAATACCATGACTCATTCTACATTAATTCATCTAGGTTGAAAACAATTCAATTTTAGTTGATATAAATTTACATTATTTACAAATGTTTGTGGTTACATCATTTCTATTTTTCCTCTATATAAATATTTTTTATGAATTTTATAAATTATTTTTAGGATTTATTGTTTGAGAAGACTTCCAGAGAAGTCTTCTAGAGAATTTCCGAAGACTACTGGACGACTTCACGGAAGACGTCCGGAAGACTTCTTAAAGAAGACTTCTAGAGAAGTATTCTGGAGGAACTTACAGGGAAGTCTTCTCGCAGAAGAGAAGACTTCTTAAGAAGTCTTCTCACGCGAAAAAGTTATTTTGGTAAAATTGAATACAGTTTTTTTGTTTGCTCACAAGAAGTTTATTGTATTTTCACTAGCCTATTGGGTTACTTTTGCATTTGATTGAATTTGGGGTATACTTTTGCATTTGAAATCAAGTTTTGAGTCATTTTTAGCAATTTCCCCTTTCTTTTATTTAATTTACAAACATAAACCATCAACTCTACACTAAACAATCATATAATATAACTTTTTATACTGTATAATTTATTTTTATTAAACTTAAATTTATATTTTTAACTTTATAATTTAACTTTATAAATTAAAATACTATATAGTCAATATTTACTTTATTTAAATTTAAATAATACTAAATTGTAATATTTTAATAACAATTACAAATTTAATGAATTATTTAAAATTGATAATCAAAAGATTTTATTAAAGTAAAATATGAAATATTCAAAAATAAATAGTTTTATAGTAGAATATTCTTATGTGTGATAATATATTTTATTTAAATAATCTAATAAATATTATTTTTAATATAATAAAAAAATACTAATGAAATGGTCCAATAACTTTTTATCAGTAGATAAAAATAGAACTCTATTTTAATAGATTAGATGGATCTTCATAGAGATTACTAAAATCGAACCGAACTGAACTTTAAGTGTTAATGAACCCGATTTGAAATTCTATAAAACATCAATGGCAACTATAAGGTTAAACCTAAAAATTTAAAAACCCTTTAAAATCCACACTGAATCGAATAGATACTCGTACATCTCTATTCCTAGATGCACTCCTCTCTGACCAAACTAAATTTTCATCTACCTGAACCGAACCGTTTTTTTTTCTTGAACAACACACCAAAGTGTTTTTTTTTATGATTTTAAATGTAGCTGCGTTTTCCAATAACCGACCACATGCTTGAAACCCAAATTACCCGTATTGAACCGAAACTTTATTTACTAGTCTTGTCCCTTTTCTAACGAAAGGAGACATTTTCTAGCTCTGAGAAATCATCCAACACCCCGTGAACCTTCCCACAATTTCGGTGAGGGTTCGATTCGATGAAGGCTTCTCGAGTTTTAGCGGCTGCAGCCGCGAGGGTTGGACCGGTGATGAGGAAGCAAGTGTTAACCTTGACGGATGAAGCAGCCTCTAGGGTTCATCATCTCTTGCAGCAGAGGCAGAAACCTTTTCTCCGGTTGGGCGTTAAAGCAAGAGGCTGCAACGGTTTATCATACACCCTCAATTACGCCCGTAATGTCTCTCACACAATCTCTTCTTAATTTTCTTCTGATTTTGGGTGGAAGCAAAACTTATGAGCAAGTTTCAATCTTTGGTTTCTGAAAAAAAATCAACCTTGCTATGTTTTGTTCTTATTCATGTTTTTGATAACATTAGCACGCTGAGATATAAACACTAGACTTGGTCAAATTGAGATGTTTTGAATTGCTTATATTAGTTAAATGGTTGTTGGCTCATCTATGAAGAACCCATATGCATTGATATTTATATTTAATCGTGTGCTGATGAAAATCTAACCTTGACTCTTCATCTCTTTTGATTCCAGACTTGGTAAAAAGTTGAGACTTGGGAATGCTATAGTTGTGTGTTCGGTAGTGATAAATTTGGTTTTTATCTCATTGATGAAGAACCCATATGCATTGCATATATTATATTTTATCTTGTGCTGATGAAATGTTACACCTCGTTTGACTCCATACCTTGGTAAAAGATCGATCGAGACTTGGAATGCTTTGATAATCTGATTTTTAGATCATTGATGATGAAGCTATATGGATTGGTATATGTATCAAGTGCTATCTAGTTTTAGAACAAAAGATTATGGGGATGATTCTTGTCTCATGAAACAAATTCAGGGACACTAGCTGAGTGCATAAAAAACCATAGGTTCCTTTGTTGGCCTCAGGTTCTTAGCTCGTTGATGTGAAAGCTATATGCTGCTATGTTCAAAGGCTATCTAGTCTTGAAGTGTCTAGTTTAGAGTAAAACATTCAGGGGTTGAGTCGGTCCCGGTCCCGTAACATTTTCTGTTCTCAAATTTGATAATTACGTTCAAGTTCAACAATGAAGGATCCCCCTGCATTACCTCCAATGGATGTTTCTTGTTTACTTAGGTGGCAGTAGTTGAATACATAGTTGCACTCTTTAAGTTTCTAGATGCTTGCCTCTTGCTTTGTTGTTCCAGAACTAGTACATGCTGTTGTTTGTGTGTCTTGAGCCGTTCTTCATGGACTGATCTCCGTGACTATTGTTTCAGATGAGAAAGGGAAATTTGATGAGCTGGTGGAAGAGAAAGGTGTGAGGATCCTTGTGGAACCAAAAGCCTTAATGCATGTGATTGGAACAAAGATGGATTTTATAGATGATAAACTAAGGTTTGCAAACTCTTGTTACATTTGACAAACTCCCAACGTCTGTTTATATATTGCAAATTTTAAAACTGTATTAACTTTTGTTTTCTGTTTAACTGCAGATCAGAGTTTGTGTTCATCAATCCTAACTCACAAGGTCAATGCGGGTGTGGTGAATCGTTCATGACAACATCTACTTCCTCGAGTGCTAAACAGAGTGGATAGTGTTGCTGCACTTTATATATATATATATATATATATATATATATATATATATATATATATATATATATATATTACATTGTTACTAGAAGGAGAGTCTTTGTGAAACATAATGCTTTTGCTAGTGAGAATTGAGTTTTTATTGGCCACTCCATTACATGTACATAAAAAAAAGTCTGGTTGGTTAAAGATATGTCTGAAGCTATGTACTTGTGCTTGTGATTTCTTGAGATCAATTCATGTATTCTTTAGAACACGAAGTTATAATAAAATGTTGGATTATGTAAATTAATCTATGAAGTTTTCTGTTTCATCAAAACAGACCTGAACAAAAGATCTTTGAAATTTGATTACATTAATCTGACATAAGAACAGTCTTTGAAATTGACCAGTGTACTTGTTCTTCCTGCGAGAGTACAATATCTATAATGGAGTTAGTTTCTTCCGCAACAGTTAATATGGATTTGGGTAAATTAAAGGATTGGTTGGTTCTGTGTTGACTGACTTTAACATGTCCATTGTGCTCTACAAAACTCAATTGAAATCTTTATATCTTTAACACGAAAATTGAGGCTACTTTACAAATCTGACAAACACATAACTATTAGCATAACAAGAAGCCGAACTACATTATTTTAAGAAGAAAAAAGGAACTATTGAAAAGGTGGCAATGTATCAAAAGCTAAAAACACCAAACAGATTTGAAGAACAAAGCTTCCCACTCCTAAACGTCGAAGATAGTTGTCGTATCAGAGCAGGAAGATTAGTTTTTTTCTCCCTCAACAATAGCCACAGAAGCCTCGACCGCCACAACGGCCGCCCGCAAAAGGACCACCAACATGAAGACCACGACCACGTCCGTTGAAGAAGGGACCAAAACGGTCATCACTATACTGACCACCACCAATGAAGAAACGACCAAAACGGTCATCTGTCTCCTGACCACGACCAGGACCACCCAAAACACGACCAGAACCGTCATAGGTCTGCTGCTGACCACGATGAGGACCAAATAAAAAACGATCAAAACGCTCATGACTCCTTCGATCAGGACCATCTGAAAAACGACCAAAACGGCCATCACTATACTTTTCACCAAATTCGTGGCTAAAAGAGGATTCATCGATAGACATGTCCTCTGCCTCGGCTTTTACACTAATCGACGAGATCAACAAATCCATCTTTTCTTCCATCTTTTGAAGACGACTATCCATCTTTTCTTCCATCTTCTGAAGACGACTAGCCAATCCTTGCAATATCTCCATCACATCAGATATTTTCTCATCATTTGCATCTTTCTCATGTCTCTCTACATCATCTAGATGTGTTGTGGCCTCAATCACAACAGGAGCTGCTTCAGCTGTGGTAGCGGATTTATTGTCCATGGAGAAGAAGGGATGAAAGCGTTTATGTTAAAGAGAAAAGGTGGGGAACGGCAAAACCCTAGAGGCTTGGAAAGAATGTATGTGTAGACTTTATATTCTGGCTTGGGGCACAAGTGTCTTTTCAATTATTTATTTTTCTTTTCTTTGGTTATCATGAAATTAATTTAGGTAGATTTTAAGGAGTTTTGAACTTGATAGATTTTGAAATTATAGATACTCTATTTTCTAGGTTTTTATCATATTTTAGATATATATACTCTATTTTATACATTTTATCATATATTTAGATATTACTACAAATTATAAAGGATTTGTACTATTTATTCTCTATAATTTATTCTATAAATTAGATATAGATTCTGTTTTTATAAATTTTCCAAAAATTAATGTCTTCCAATATATCATGTTTACTTTTATTTTTATTTTTAAGTAGATGTTGATTCGCACCTTGTGGGAAGTAATATATATATATATATTAAAGTGTTATTTTTATTTAAATCTAAATTTTATTAGATAAAAATTAAATTAATATTAAAAATAATATATTTTATTATATATATTGAAAGTTAATATATTAAATTTTGTTTTTAGTGATATAGATTTTTGATTAAAATCTTCTTTAATAATAAGTGAATCATCACTAGACAAATTTGATTTAAAATCAATCAATTCTTGCCAATTGAAAATAATCTCTCTGACATTGAAGACATCATCCCAAATTTAATGATAAATCTATATCTAATCTATTAAATTATATTCATATGACTTTTTTATGTGTGATTTTTGGTTGGACTATCCGTTAAACATTTATCAAAATATACATAACTTAATTATAGTATCTTTTCATATCTTAATATTTTATGTGAAATAAAAATTAACAACTTGCTATTTAAAATTCTAACACAATCTTTTTTTTTTCAGAATCTTTTTCAATTTTAATTTCGAAATTATTGAATTTAAATTTAAATTATCATCAAAATATGATTAAAATTAAAGTTAATTCAGTTTTAATATAAAATAAAAAACTTAACAGTCTTATAAAATATTTTAATTATATTTTACTGATAATTACAATTTAAGTTAAATATTTAAAACTAAATATTTAAAATGAATTTTTTAGATTTTTTATACTCATTTTTATTTCCAATAAAAATAAAGATACTAATATATATATGTATCTAATCTATTAATTTAGGTCCTATTTTTATCTATTACTAACAAGTCATAGTGGGACCACTTTAAAAATTAGTTAATATGGCATATTTGATTATTTACATTAATAATAAACTAACTCTATATTTAAATTTTACTTTTTTAATTATAACAAAATCTGTTGATAAAGAATCTAACAAAATCTTACATAAATATCTAAATATCTTTTAGAAAATAACACATTAATAAATTTCGTAATTAGTAATATAATATTATTATAAATCAATGTTAACTAAAATTTTATTATAAAATAAGAAAATAAAAAGAGAAAATGACCTAGATAGCACCAAATCAAGATTTTCTTCCCAAAGTAGCACTCAAGGCTCAAAGTCACAAAAATAAGTTTTTTGTCGCCGTGGCTTTATATTTTTTTTTAAAAAAAAAGAAATTCAAGGCCCATTTTGAAATGAAAAACTTTGCCCGAACGCCATAGATCCGTCTCTCATCGCCGCATCTCTCATCGCCGGGTCACTGATCGCCGTCTTCCGCTGAATCGATCGTCAAATCATCATCGTGTCGGCGCCGGAGACCATCGACTTTGTACGAAATCTTTTTCACATGAATCTATCGTCGTAGTCTGGGTAGGAAAATTCATTACGTCTTCTCCGATATCAATCACCGTTTTCGCTTGAATCTATCGTCGTAGTCTTGGTAGTAAAATCAATCACGTCGTCTCAAAAAATCATTGCGTTGTCTTTCTTCCTCAACTCCAAAATTTGTGTTATTAAAGGTACCTCATAGGAATTGATAAATTTTATGAAATGTTGATGAATTGATGAAATGATGATGAATTTTTGTGTTATTAAATGTGATTGATGAAGAAAACGAGGATGAATTTTACTTTCTTAGACTATTCAGGATAGGTTTTTGTTTTTTTTATAGGTTTTGGAAGATGGTTGCAGTATATTGTGTTTGTGGAGAGTGGATTTCAAAAGAGACTTTTCATTGGGAATTCAATGTGGATAAGAACGGGACTGCATCTTTTATTCATTTATCAGAAAATCTTCGATATGAAGATTTGTTGAAGATGATTTCTGAAGATTTTAACATACAAGACAAAGATGTATCTTTGAGCTATGGAATTTCATTGGACTTAAAACAAATTTTGTTGAAGAAGTCCCCCCTATTGCTATAGGAAACAATCGCCAATTAAGAACCTTTATCAGCAATGTCAAAAAATTTGAAGGAACGTGTCGCTTGTGCGTAAAGGTTTGTTTTTTAAAAAATATTAACTAATGACTATTGATGATAGCTTTTCCTAAAGGGTCCTAGATGTGTATTAATCATTACAAAACATCGCAAATTTTGCAGGTTTTTCATGGTCCGTCTAGCTTAAACCAACAAAGTACTGATACTTGTGCTTCTTCAGTTCTCATAAATGCCCCTCCTAATTTATCCCCTGGTCATAATTTGAATGCAGAACAACAGGTACAATGTTTTCACATCTCTTGTTGTTTTTGTTTGATTATCTTCTTTCTTACACTTTTCAGGATAGGTTTCCTAAATATGTACTAATCCTTCCAAAACATGTCGAGTTTTGCAGGGTTTTCGTGATTCATGTAGTTTAAACCAGGAAACTACTGATACACGTGATCCTTCAGTTTTCTTGAATGGTATTCGAAATTTATCTTCTGGTCATTATGTGCATGTAGAACAACAGGTAGATATTTTCCACATATCTTTTTGTGTTTTTTGTTTTTATTTTTGTATGATTTTCTTCTTTCTTATACTGTACAAGATAGCTTTCCTAAATATGTACTAATCCTTCCAAAAACATGTCGACTTTTGCAGATTTTTCTGATGAATGTGTATCTGCAATTCCGTTGAGAGCTATTCCTGATTTTAGTCCTGTCCATATAGGGCTTTCACCAATCGTTGGAGGAGCTGGTGATATTAAGGTGAATAGTTATTTTAAAAGCAAGGATGAGCTAATGTTTAGTATGAAAAAATGGGCTTTAGAATGGAAATTTGAATACAAGACTATCTCCTCTAACACATCAAGAGTCATATTGCGGTGTGTTGGTGACAATTGCTCGTGGCGGATGCGTGCAACGAAGCTACCTTTGTCAGATTTTTTCGTGGTTAAGAAATATGTGCATCAGCATACATGTGATACTACACATAGGAATTCCAACCATAGACAAGCGTCTGCAAAGTTGCTGGGATCTTTAGTTTGCAGTAATTATGGAGAAAAAAAAGAAGGACTTAAACCTAAGCAGATCATTAAACAAGTAAGGATACAACATGGGGTTCATATAAACTATAAACAAGCCTGGAGAGTGAAAGAAGTAGCTCAGATTTTAGTTAGAGGCACTCTTGAAGATAGTTACTACAATCTTTCAAAGTGGTTGTACAAAGTCCAAGAGAAAAATCCTGGATCTTTAACTTATCTAGAGAAGGATTCTGCTGGAAAGTTCAAGTACACTTTCTTGGCTTTTGGTCCATCGATAAGGGGCTTCTCATTGATGAGAAGAGTTTTTGCAGTAGATGGTACATTCCTAAAGGGGAAATTCAAAGGTACTTTGTTGCCAGCTTGTGCTCAAGATGGGAATTATCATCTATATCCTCTCGCCTTTGCAGTTGTTGATGCAGAAAATGCAGATGCTTGGAGATGGTTCTTCGTAGGTCTGAGGCAAATGATACCTGATGCTTCTGATCTTGTGTTTGTATCAGATAGAGCTAATGCCATTGCTTTATCACTTGAGGATACTTATCCGTTAGCCCACCATGGAGTTTGCAGGATCCATTTGATCAGAAACATCACACCTAAATTTGGGAAGACTGAGTTGTTACCTCTGGTTGAAAATGCTTCAAACGCCTACACATATCATGAATTTAGTGCGATCTTTAGTGACATAAAGAATGGAAGTCCTGAGTTGGCTAAGTATTTGGAAGATTCTGATTTTAGTAAGTGGGCAAGATGCTTTGCGCCTTCAAACAGGTACAACATTATGACCACAAACATTGCTGAGTCATTTAATTCTTTGTTGAAGGTTCCTCGTGAGTTACCAATTATCTCTCTACTTGAGACGATTAGATTGACACTCACAACTTGGTTTCTTGAGCGACGTGAAGCTGCTGCAAAACATCGACATACATTTACACCAAAAGTAGTTAAAAAGTTGGTATCCAGGCTTGGCAATGCAATGCATTTTAATGTTTACCAAGTTGATCGATGTGAGTTTGAGGTAATAGAAGACACGAATAAGTATGTTGCAATGCACTGCACTTGCAATGTTTTCAACATTGACAGGATTCCCTGCATCCATGCAATGGCTGCAGCTAAGCTTTCTAAAAGAGATGAAAACAAGTATGTCGATGTTGCTCACTCTACAGAAACATGGGCTAAAGCTTATGCTGAGAGCATACACCCTTGTGGAGATTTATCTACGTGTTCCTATCCTGAAAATCTTGCTGATTATTCGTGTCCACTACCAATGACTAAAAAAAGCAGTGGAAGGCCTCCTACAAAACGACGTAGATCAGTTGGTGAATTTGGTGTTTCTGGTTCTAAATCCCAATCACACAGATGCAGTAGATGTGGCATAGGAGGGCACAAAAAGACCACATGCAAGACTGCTATATGATGAAGTTTTTGCGTTTTATGTATCTTTAATAAGAAAACAACACTAAGCCCATATCTCTATTCTTTATTTCAATTGGGTTGTGTTATGAAGATTTTTCTACAGTGTCATTTAAATACTATAAGGTCATGCCCCTTTCTTTCATTTTAATGGTTTATATGAACTATTTCTAGGTGTAATTCAATTGATGATTGGGTGATATGCACAAACAGACATATATGTTTCGTTCAGGAAGCCCACCCCAAACATGACAAACACTATCATACAAAACCCAACCTGAAAACGAAAACTGAAGAATAATGAAACCAAACCTGAAAACGAAAAATGAACACTAGTGAAACCCATCCTGAAAACGAAAAATGCTATCCTAAAACTTATGTTTTATTACAAATTTTTTAGGAACATTTCTTCTCCTTGTCAATATTCATCCATATGAAACAAAGTTCAAAAACATAGTTTAAGCTACACATAAAACGAGTCTAAAATGTTTACTCTTTTAAGCTTCCTTGAAATCATTTCCCACAAACTGTTCGAATATCTCACAAGCTAGTTTGCTCCTAAAGTCTATCGCATTGTCATCATTTATACTGGACATGTTCTTCAATCCCATTGACTGGCATTCTAGCATCTTGACAACAAAGAGACCAGTGTTGAAATGAATTTTTGTCTCTGGAGTGCCTTCTGCCTTGTCAACATGAAATGGAAGGATGTCCTTTCCAACAATTTCTTCACCCAAAGCTTCTAAAATCAGGGCAGGAATCAACTCTGTGAAATACAAAAATTATGTTACTTATGTTTATACACTAACCTATAAAGAAAATTAATTAAAAAGTAAGAGTTTTTACCTGCTAGTTTTTTTATTTGAGGAAAATCAATGTTTATATCTTCTGTTGGATGACAAAAATGAAATAGTGTGATTGTTTTGTTCGTCAGGTGTATCTTCATCCCAATCCAGTGACAGCTCTTTTTCCCACGAGTAGCACCATAAACAATCTCAACATTTTCCATCCATTTCGTTTTTGGAAGTCTTTCCCCTCTCACAACTTCACTTTGATAATCATCAAATTTCTTTTTTCCTTTGATAGGTGGCTTCTTGAAGCAGTCATACTTGATTTCCAACGAATAGAAGAATGTTGGAGGTAAAAAGCAAGCTTTTGGAAGGTTTTTGTCATTGAACCGACTAGCTTGCTCAATTCTCCTACAATTTACCATTGCAAACATAGCTTCTATTTCCTGGGAGAAATAAAATTCAATTGTCAAAGCATAATTAAAGACACAAAGCATATTTTCTATTAATAAATTACCTCTTCGAAGAAACTTCTGTTTGGATTTTCCATGAATTGAAAGAACTCTTTCGTTTTTTTTCTTCCATTGATATAGAGTGGGATGCAGTTGAGAAAAAGATTGATGTATCAGTTAAAAATTTTATAAATAAATTAAGAATATATAAACAAAGAGAGAAACATGCTTACATTTCATGAATTCCTCTTAATGACATCCAATATTGAAACCTTGAAAACTGATGAGTTTTTGGAGTCACGAATGGGTCAACTGGGAGAATAACCTCAGGTGTTACAGGTAAAGGAGGGTTTCTAGGTCGTTTTGGCTCACTTCTCTGTAGAAAAGGAAGATTGTCTACTATTTGTCTATTTGATGAACCAAGTGCTTTCGTTTTATCACCAATAACAGTCATCCCCTTCAAGCAAACAAACAGAAAGTATATAATATTGGAAGATTAATAATTTAGGAAGGTTATCTCTTTATTCATGAAACCATTCCAAATATGATGTACAAAGATATTTTCATACCTTTACGTCTTTTGCTAGCTTCCAACCTCCATCTACCCATTCCCTATGGATACGCAAGTTACAAGCTTTGAACTGAATTATTTCATGCGAACAATTGAGGTGGACAGAATATTTGTTATCAATCCAAATGATTCTGACTTCTCCACTGCACCAGGCATCATTGTGATACGCTTCCACGTTATCCAACAGGTCAAAATCTTTCATTTCTTGTTCATTATTTTGTGGTCGAGGCCTGATTCTCTCAATGGATACACTCTCCTTAACTCTTTTGAGACGTTTCTCTTTGTCCAAAAAAATTGTTGAGTACTCAACCATCAGTTTCTCAACCCCATCAACCATATGCGTTTTCACTGCATTTCTTGGGTACCATACTCGACTAACAGTGTTATCTTCAGATGCAATTTCAACATTTGCACCAACTTCAAAGAGGTGTTGCACTTTGTTTTCTTTAGACTGATGATTTGGGTTCACGTACATCAGTTGTATGATAGTGGTTACATATTTATTATAGCTTGTAAAACTACAAGACATACCTTCTCTGTTTCTGAAAAATCTATTGGAATGGGAGTAACAGCTGGTGTCTTGGATATGTTTATCGAACTGACCTCAGACATAGGCTTGATCACATCCTGAGGAAAAAAAATATATGAAAAAAATACATTTCAACTTTAATTAAAAAAAATATCATGTTAATCATCTGGATATCAATTGTTTTTTCTTCCTAAATACACTTCACCTTTAATTTCAGGAAGACAATCCCGAATATGTACAGAAGCTCACTAAAATACTATCAAAACTAACAAAACCTACAAGACGTACCTTCTCTGTTCCTGACAAATCTATAGGAACTGTCTGACTCAGAGGCTGTCTCGGAGTAACTTCTTGTGTCTTCGATATGTTTGTGGATATAACCTCAGTCATAGGTTCTATCACATCCTGAGCCAAAATATCATGTTAATCATTTGAATATCAATTGTTTTTTCTTCCTAAATACACTTCACCTTTAATTTCAGAAAGGCAATCCCGAATATGTACAGAAGCTCACTAAACTACTATCAAAACTAAAAAAACTACAAGACGTACCTTCTCTGTTCCTGACAAATCTATAGGAACTGTCTGACTCAGAGGCTGTCTCGGAGTAACTTCTTGTGTCTTCGATATGTTTGTGGATATGACCTCAGTCATAGGCTCTATCACATCCTGAGCCAAAATATCATGTTAATCATTTGGATATCAATTGTTTTTTCTTCCTAAATACACTTAACCTTTAATTTCAGGAAGCTCAGTAAACTACTATCAAAACTAAAAAAATCTACAAGACGTACCTTCTCTGTTCTTGACAAATCTATAGGAACTGTCTGACTCAGAGGCTGTCTCGGAGTAACTTATGGTGTATTTGATATGTTTGTGAATATGACCTCAGTCATAGGCTCTATCAAATCCTGAGCCAAAATATCATGTTAATCGTTTTGATATCTATATTTCAACTTAAGTTCAAAATAAAACTTACATCATTATCCAGATCATTGTTTGGATAGACTTCATTGTTTTGATTGCCTTCACCGTGAGTTGAAGGTGACTCATACAGTTGCTCTGTGTCATTCTGCAAATATAAAAATATTCATTAAGGCAATCATGAATATGTATATAATATCACAAGTAGATAAAGTAAAACAAGAACAGAGCATATACCCATTTTTTCTCTAATTCTGACACCCGAACTTTAAGTTCTTTGTTGTCTTTTTCCATCAAAAGCAATCGAGAGTTCATGATCTCGAAATTCACTTGCATCATCTCGTTTACTCTCATAAGCTTTGTTATTACAGACTCTTCATTTGAAGAAGATGCTTGGCCAATCTCCACATTTCCAAACACATAAGCTTTCCGGGCTATTTCTTCACGAGCAACATAAGGGTTTACTGATCTATTTCTCCAATCTTCAATTGTAAACCTATATCCTTTCTTGGATAAATCTGCCATTTGATCCAGATTGGCATCAACTTCATCTACCATTGAAACATTGTCTTCAGGATCATGCCGAATAGGAGGCAAAAAGCATATGACCTTCAGCTACAACAACAACAAAAAAGAGAATATTTTGGTATGTATTAGTTTTTTTAAAAAACCTAAACATAACCAATACCCCCAAGAGGTAGCAACTTACATTTATTGCAGATTCATAGCCAAGAACCTGTGAAATAGAAGGATTTGATGTGAATGTGTATTTCTCACATAAGAATGTAGGTCTGGCCTCTTGAAACTCGAGAATAGGAACAGTCCTATTGTAGACCGATTGTAGCAAAGGAACTGACTCTAGTATCCACAGGTGGAATGCTATAGGAAATCCTTGCAAATCATATTTTTTCTTCTCAAGGTTTGAATCCGCAGCATTTGTAATCGATTTAAGCAGCACGGTAAAGGCGTCTCTTCCCCATGGATATGTCAATAATACATTAACATCCTGTGTCTTTCTGACATTGTTCAAAGGGAACTTGTAGTTTTCTCTCCTTTGCAACAATATGCTCTCAATAAGCAGGAGCATTGAAAGACAGAATCTCTCATCCGAAGAGTCTTCTGGTGTCTCCATTAGCTGCTTTAATAAATCTTTTAATGTGTGATTACCACCTTGTATAAGATTCCATTTGCATTCCTTATCTTCGGTATTGACTTGCTGTATCTCTCCTTCTTCAGTACACTTAAGACTAGTAATCAAATAAAACTCTCTGATAGAGAATGTCAATGGCTACCCCCCCCAAAATGAAACCAAATTTCATTCTTCTTCACTGTGATCAAGCTTCGTGTGAGGAAAACGTGTAGGATCTTAGCAGATAATTTGAGATGCCTCTCGCTCAACTTTAACACATGACCCATAAAAGATTCTCCGATTCTCTCGAGCTCATCTATTTTGAGAATATTCTTGATTTCATCGATGTAAATAATTGTTGAATGCTGGTTTATCGCCACTGGTTGGTTTGGCTCAGAACCAATGGGGTAACGCAATTTAGGAAGTGCCAACATAGTTTCAAGATTTTTATGAAGCCCTTCCTAAATAAGAACAAATTATTCCTAAAATCAAAACAAAATAGAAGAGCAGACAAACTGTTGATTCGAACAAGCTAACCTAAGCAAAAAAAACTAACATAAACTTTTAAATAGAGAAAATAGGGCACTCACCTCAAATTTTTGTCAGTTCGAATAAGAGAAGACCGATAACCTCAAATTTTTCTCTTCTTGTCCGATTCTGCAAAATCAACAAAAACCCTAAGGTTGTAGAGCGGTGTCTGTGCGATTCTGGATCGTTTTGAGAACAAAAACCCTAAGGTTTGAAGAGGAGTGTGGGTGCGATTATGGATCGTTTTTTTGAGAGTAGAAGGCGAAGTCAAGTTCTTTTCGGGAATCTATTTCTTTTGGAAACCCAACCTGAAAAGAGATGTTAATTAACTGTCAATAAAAACATTTAAGTTTCGATGCCTAACAGATGATTCTCCTCGGCCTAGTGGCTAAACCTCTATTTCACTCTTCTCGGGCTATTCTTCCCTTACTCCCCACCCTGGTTCGATTCCCCTTGGAATCGATCTTTTTTAATGTCTAACACACAAAATATTGATCGATAGTTGTCGGTAATACATTTAAGTTTTGATGCCTAACAGATGATTCTCCTCGGCCTAGTGGCTAAACCTCTATTTCACTCTTCTCAGGCTATTCTTCCCTTACTCCCCACCCTGGTTCGATTCCCCTTGGAATCGATAATTCAAAAAATAAACCGGTTCAATTCCATCTGGTTTTCGGTTATTTATTAACGGTTTGTAGTATAAGTGGTGTATGTAAGACGCTTCTTTTCATTCGCGCACTTTGGTTTTTAGGTTTATATATTTTGGGAATTCCATAAGTCATCTTCCTTCATCTTTCTCTTCATAATTTAGAATCACGAAAAAAAAAGAATGGGGGTAGTTTTCACTTCTCTTCTAGGGTTTCCAGAAATTGTGAGGAGATTTTATCAGTTGGTTGGTTGGGAGGCCACATATTCTTGATCTTCCTCCATAAGTCCTTGAAACCATTCTACTTAAGACTGCTAATCACTCATACACAGATCTTGTTCACTGCAAGAGGGTGTGTGTTTCGATGCAAAATCTGGTTCAAACAGAGACATTCTTAAGGAGTGTGGATCTCTTCACCATGGATATGGTTTGGCAAAACATACATAGCAAAGTAAGTTTCCATCGGGCTTGTATCCACTTTCAAAACCCTTTTTCTCTGTTCATGCTTTGTGCTTGGGATTTCTTCCGGGCTAGTAACATAGAAAAAGGATTGTCCAAGATTAAACTTGTTGCTGTGAGGGGTTATGATTTGGGGCTCTACACCTATTCTCATCTCACAAGGATCATGTTCCCTGGCATGGTTTTCAATGGTGCTTTGGTCAATCTCTCTAGGGAATTTGTTCGATCTGCAAAGCGTTAAGGTCAAAGCCTCTTCAAGGAATTCTTGGTCGACATGACTGCCCCCACTTTATGTCGAAAGGGGTGGCAAAACTATGATTGTTATTATGAAGAAATCAATAGTTGCCCCATGTCAAGTGATTTATGGATGGGGGGAGCCGTGGGATGAGTGGTACAAAAACCGGACGCCAATCTGCGATGCGTGCTTTGGAAGATGGAAACACTAGCTTTCCATCAAGAGTTGCCTAGGAGGATTGATGATTTCTATTGCTTGATACCTGAAGATGGTGAATAATATACTCATACTGTTCATGTGTAGTTTGTGTTAATATTGTTTTGTGGTGGCTAGTTGTGGTATTATGTTTTAACTACTCTTCATGTTTGTGCTTGTATAATATACTCTTAATGGTGTTGCTTTATGTTTGGCCATCTTTACTACTTCTATGGCGGTTGGTTTTATATTTTCAAGAATCCCATCATAAAAATGCTAAAATGTACCCTTTCATCAAGAAGTCGCTAGAGGGTGAATGAATTGGCTATTTCTTTTGATTACCTTGAATATGCTGGATAATAAATACTCACTCACATGTTCCTGTGTAGTCTGTATTAATATGCTTGTATAATATACTCATTTTTATTTTCAAGAACCTCATCCTAAAAATGCTAAAATGTACCCTTTCCATCAAGAGTCGCCTAAGGAGGGTGAATGATTGCTATTGCTTTTGATTACCCTGATATGGCTGAATAATATACTCACTCACATGTTCCTCTGTAGTATGTATTAATATGCTTGTATAATATACTCATTTTTTATTTTCAAGAACCCCATCCTAAAAATGCTAAAAATGTACGAATAAATTCAATTAAAAAACAACGTCTTCATCATTCATTCATATCACAAACGTCATTTCTGTAGGGAAAAAAAGTTCCAAAAAACAGAATTATCTAGCCGAAACAAAACGCAGACCTCACTGCTCACTCTGTATACACTCAGTTTAGGCTTCTTGAAATCCTTTGTCAATAACTGCCTTCGAAGAGCTCACGAAGTTAGCTTGCTTCTCATGTCAGTGCCTGTGCAGTGTCATCATTAATCTTGACACTGCTCCTTCAATCCAGAGAGTGCATTCCGAATCTTGACATACAAATAGTAGCCAGAGTTGTAACTGCCTATCTGAGTTCACAAAAATTCTTGCGCTTCTCTCAACTTCAAATGGAAACAACGCTTCTGCAGGAATCTTCTCATCTGCAGATCTCAACATCAAAAGGCAGGAAACAACTCTGTGAAATACAGAAATTATGTCCTTTGTTGGTTCCTTCAATTACATTGACATATATATAATACATAGTATCACTAGTGGTTACCTGCCAGCTGTCTCGATTTGAGGAAACATTGAAGTTGTACGCCTTTGGTCCGCACACAACAAATAGTATGCTGATCTTTTTATCATCCAACTCGATCACCATACCACATCCAACGTCTACGTCTTTTTCCACTCAAGATAGAGCCATAGATGACATCAAC
>CAJHQQ010002229.1:0-69831 GCA_905132885.1 Moricandia moricandioides
AACCAGACTGGGATCTACCATTCAAAATTATGTGCGACGCCAGCGATTTCGCTGTAGGCGCGGTGTAACACCCGAGGACTGTCCTAGGCCGGACTAACATGGGTGTTTTGTATTGTATAAAACCCTCCCCCCCCCCCCCACACACACGGTAGCGATCCATACAATGAGACTCAGCGACAGCAAAGGCAAGCGAGCGGTATTCAGAATCAGCACATAGATAGTAATATGATCCCTACTAGGTCATCCGCCCGGAACAACTGTTAGAATTTCGATCCCGCTTCTTTTTTTGCTTGATAAGAGGGCTTCGATTCACCAACAAAGACCATTCCGGTTTGCTATGTCCTCGAGGCCATGGCCTAAGTCTTTGCAACCCGTACCACAGTCTTCGAGTTGTATCGACCCGAAAAAGGTCTTACATTATTCAGCACACAACCACAAATATAAGCATTCTTTAATTAATTATAGGTGGAAAGCGTCTTACAATACATTACAAAATATCAGAGTTCAAGCGCTCAGCCTAGTGCCAAATGAAAATAAAAGTAAATATATACATTTGAAAGCTAGTCTTTGCCTATGCTTATGCCACTTCAAATCTACACCGGTCGCCTACCGTTCCGCTTCCCTCTAAGCTTCCCACCTACTGGTTACGAAGAGGGCATGCGTAATCAGAATTACTCAGTGAGTTCCCAAAATAAAAAACAACAACCCCCCTCCCCCCCCCCCCTTCAGCCCATGCTTAAACAACAACACACAATCACAAATAAATATGCATACAAACAAACAATGAGGAAGAGTAAACGTGCAACTACTAATGCAATGCAACTAGTCTCACCACCGAGACCTAGCAAAACACAAATGCAATCTATACTCAATCCTAGACTCAACAACACAAAAGCAAACAAACAAAGCGTGCAAAAGATGGAGCCACATGCCACACTTCCCGGGATCCCTTCACACCACGGAGCCCTAACCCTCCACCCTGAACACTCCTGACCACAAATACTAGAGTCACATGGTCGGAAAACATCACTCCGGGAACTGGGCTTCTCCCAATCTAACCCGGGCGGCATCGTCATGCAGCGTTCGTCCATGGGTGAGACCCACTTCACATAATGAGCCCTGGAGAGTAGGTAACTCCACCACTGGAGAATTGAGCTTCTCTCAATCTAACCCCAGGGTCCACATCATCAGAGAATTGGGCTTCTCCCAATCTAACCCCGAGATGGCCATACATTCTAGTCTAGGCGCAACATAAAACCAACCAGAATGAGGGAGCTCCACCTCTAACCTACATGCAATGCTTGGTATAGACCTAGCACAAGACAACTCACAAACAAGATACACACTAAACAACTAGTAATGCATGCAACAATATCTACACACCCGACAAGAGAGAGTCTCACTCAAATCTCTTGCGGTTCAACACACTACAACGTCTAGATGATTATGCAATCCTACATTCATAAGTACAAAAATATCTAGACAACACAACAAACAACCACAACAATCACAACATGTATCCAATCGAAACACACTCTCCCGGGGCCCTGCACAAACCGATTAAAATCTTGCCCCAGGTCTTCACTTAAGATCCGCCAATCAAACCTCCATACCTGCATACATAAAGCACACAAACAAGTCTTCAGAACCCACCTGGTTTGATTCCTACAAAGACTACCTAGCACCTCCTGGTAACTCTCCAAAAATGATTAACAAAAGAAACCAAAAAATACTCCTTAACTCTCGGTTTCTCTCTCTAAACTCACGTCTCTCTCTAGGGTGATCACTCACGTTTTGGGATGAAGAAATGAAGGGGAGGGGTCTGGTATTTATAGAGATGTGGGGCTGAGGCTAGTTGGACAAGTTGACTTTTGTGCATGAAGGTATGTGTCCCACTCACCAAACTTTCCTTGCAAGCTTCCCAAATTCGAGAACATTCAAAGCTTAGCCACCAAGTTTACACTCCCTTGCAAGGAAAGTCTCAGCTTCTAGAATCCTTGTAACTTGGGCGCCAAGTCTTCTTCCTGGCCAATGGAAAACAGCATGTGTACTCGCCACATCACCAATCGCAACCAATAGGTGTGCGCCACATCATCGCCATCTCATCTCTGGTCACCACTTCCTTGCCACGTCATAAACTCCCAAAATTATTCATTTGAATGTGTTTGAGAAGAAAAACCATTCCAAGATGCTCCATTCCACTTCATTGCTCAAAAATCGCTAATCGGCTCGACCGTTCTTGATTCGACCGCAACATACTAGGTCATCATCCATATCTTGATTTCTCCTGGACCAACTTGGTTTTATCACGAGCATATGTCCAATTATTACTCCCTTGAGTTATATAAACAAAGATACTCCTAGCTCACACATCTTACAAAATATCGCCTTCGTCCTCGTCGACCTTCGTTTTAGATGTATCGGCCAACTCCACAATCTTTTTGATCTAGACAAAAATGCTTCAACCAAACCTCTGTTTTTGAACCTCTGAAGTTAATGCAACTCATGTTTTCTCCATCTGAGAACTTTGATCTCTTCGACCATATCTACTCTAAGATAGGGTCATTACACGCGCTATATACTACTCCAGCAGAACTTTGGACGATGATCAACATAATTATGAGACAACAGAAAAAGAGCTAGTGGCTGTTGTATTCGCCTTTGAGAAATTTCGATCCTATCTAGTCGGTTCAAAGGTAGTAGTTCACACCAACCACGCGGCATTGAAATACTTAATTAACTAAAAGGACGCTAAGCCGAGGCTTATACGGTGGATTCTCCTCCTCCAAGAATTCGACATAGAAGTCAAATATAAGAAGGGAGTAGAAAATGGAGTCGCAGATCACATATCACGAATAAGAGTAGACAAACACATCCATATAGATGATTTCTTATCAACAGAAAATGTCTACTTGGCAGAATTGACTTTCGGTTGTAGAGTCAGTTCGGCACATGGAGTGGAATCGATCAACGAGACACTAATATCACCAAACGATTATAGTCATAAAGCATCGATCGATTTTGTCCAAACTCCATCGATCGACGATACATTTGAGAAGGACGATGAAATAATCATTCCAATAAATATAAACATCAGTTGTATTCCTTTGACTCCAAATGATGATTCTCCCGGAGGTAGAATTTTAAGTCGGGGGGGGGGGGGGGCACTAAAACCACCGATAGACCTCGGTATGCATATATAGTAAACTATCTTACGGCCGAATTAGAATCCAAACTCTTCAAAGGATATCATAAAAATAAAATTTTGAGAGAAATCCAGAGATATCACTGGGATGAACCTTATCTTTACAAACACTGTTCTGACGGCATATATAGACGATGTGTTGCCGAAAGCGAAACTCCATAAATTTTATATCATTTTCACGGATCTGATTACGCCGAACATTTCGCTAGTTTTAAGACAGTGTCAAAAAATCCTACAAGCGGGATTTTGGTGGCTGACTATGTTTCGAGATGCTCAAGCCTACGTAGCAAAATATGACCCTTGCCAAAGAAGAGGAAAAATCAGCAAGAGAAACGAGATGGAAAAAAATTTCATACTTGAAGTTGAAGTGTTTGATTGCTGGGGCATCGATTTCATTGGCCCTTTCCCTTCTTCGCACGGAAATATATACATATTGGTCGCTGTAGACTATGTATCTAAATGGGTGGAAGCAATAGCGACTCCGAAAAATGATGTTGCCGTAGTCGTTAAACTCTTCAAGAGTATTATCTTTCCCAGATTTAGAGTTCTAAAAAATGAGCAATGGAGGCACCCACTTCATTAACAAAGTGTTCGAAAAAACTGCTCAAGAAATATGGAGTTCACCATAGAGTAGCTACGCCCTATCATCCTCGGACCAGCGGACAAGTGGAAGTATCCAACCATCTTATCAAATAAATCCTAGAAAAGACGGTAGGATCAACCCGTAAAGATTGGTCTTGAAGTTATATGATGCACTTTGGCCATACCAAACAGCGTTTTAAACACAATTAGGAACTACTCCATTGCACTTAATCTATGGAAAATCTTGCCATCTCCCTGTAGAACTAGCGCATAAAGCCAAATGGGCCATAAGAAACATAAAATCTGATGCTAAACCCATAGCAGAAAAGAGATTAATTCAACTAAATGAGCTCGACGAAATCAGATATTGCGCCTACGAGAACTCGAAATTGTACAAAGGGAGAACAAAAGCCTATCACGACAAGAAAATTATTTCACGGCATTTCGAACTGAACGATCAAGTACTCCTGTACAACTCTTGGTTAACTCTATTTCCTGGAAAATACGTTCTCGTCTGTCAGGACCCTTCAACATCAAAGAAGTTACGCCTTACGGGATAATTGTCCTATTTAATCCTAAAGGAGAAAATTTCATGGTGAATGGACAGGGAGTGAAACAATATTGGGCTAGAGCTGAAATTCCGCATACTCAGGCCACACGTCTAGAGGTGCCTAACCCCGAATGATAAATCCATTTTCGTCAAGCTAACGACTTTAAACAAGCCATGAATGGGAGGCAACCCACTGATTTAATAATAAAATAATAATATAGATATATAAATATATAATAATAAAACAAACATATATATATAATAAATAATAAACATAATCATAATCATATAAAGGTAAATATATATATATATATATATAATAGCAAAAATTAATTAATTACTAACAAATATATAATAACTATTTATCAATTCTTTATGCAATTACAAATTTCTTAAGTGAATGTGGAGTCACCGAAAAAAACATTCATCGACGCCCTTATAGGACCGTCAATCGACGGTCGTGTGTTGAGTAGGTTAACTCGACACAACCCCGATTCATAAATCACTTTTTTCCACAACCGCCGAAACACATAAACGAGTAGAACACTTGATCTCTCTCTAGATTGTCGGCCGCTTTTGCTCCTTTTAGATCCTATATCATTCGATTTTCACCCTTTACACCTGTCTAGTTTATTAAATCACTCATTAATCAAAGTAAACCTTCAAAAATTAGATATACATTTCCTGTATGAGTTTATTTATAATAAAAAGTTGTGGAGGACCCAAATACTTGTGTGATTATGTAATCTTCGAGTTTTCTTTCAAATAGCTTTAGTTATTGCCTATGGAACACTTAATTCTGATAGAAAGAGTGTATTTTTTGTTTACTGCGATATACATTTCCTGTATGAGTTTATTTATGATAAAAAAAAATCAATTTCTCTATGTGATGCATACGCTTTGTTACAGATTTACTTTTAATCACCTAGTAATCATTTTTTCTCACGGTTAGGCCACTCGACATATGTTGAAAGATCTTCTTTGATATTTCTGATATTCTCGTATATTTATATTTCTGATCTGGTTCAACTTGGCGATCTCATTTAGAGAAAAGTGTTTGAAAATGCATAAGAGTGGAGGTTTGGCAACCTTGGAACCGATGTGTGAGGCCATATAAGATAATTAAATTTGTCAAACCCAGCGTCTACCGCTTGAGACATCGTTTGGAGAACCCGTACCATGTTCCTGAAACTCGATGAACCTCAAATGGTACTTCAAATAAGAGCACACATCTCGTGCTAAAAAAAGAACTACGGAGGGTTTTATCATCTTTGGGGGTACGAAGGCAGCCCTTACGGGTTCATCTATAAAAAATAAAAAGTTTAACGGAAGACTTGAAATACTTGTCAGTGTCACAGTTAACTTGCAGAGTTGAATGACTGAAATGTGCCAAACTAAGCTCGTTTTTTTGTTATGTCGAATTGAAAAGAAATATTAGTTTAATTGAACTCACCGATATGGATGACTTAAACATGTCACAGTCAACTCTGTTCTATGTTAAAACAAGTTGCATGACTTAAACGAGTCACATTCGACTAGGATTCACACTACGTTCAAGTTGAAAGAAACATTTATATCTCAGTAACCTTTCCAAGCTGGATTATATGCGCACATCTCGTTATCAAAGGGAAAGCAGAGTTGAGTGATCTATAAATCTGAGAATTTAAACTCGGCTGATCTGAAAATATTTGCATAAATGTTTTTACTAAAGAATATAGCTACGTATTATGCCGAATTCAGACAGCGGTGGAAAAATATTGTGTAATTCGTGTTCGCGGCGTATTGCCTATGTCATGATCAGAAACTTATCCAGAACGTCAAAATTTAATTTCTCAGGACATAGAGTTCAATGACTTATACGTTTGACATAGTAAACTCGGATCTAAATCTGAAATTTAAAGGCACTTGATATATTTCTGACAAGATAGATAACTTTGAAAATGATATAATAAAGCCGAGAAACAGACTTCGGAGGTAAAATAAAAAATGTTGATTCCATTGATCCTCCTGCATAGAATCCTTTGCATGAGACTCAGCAGGATGAGGATCGTTGTTTGGATTTCTAGTCAGATCCTCAGGGTTCTCCACAACCTCATTAAGCTGCCTTATCGGGAGAAGTTCACCAGGAATCCCTTCTCAAGGATCCTTATCCTGAACTTCATCTGCAGTCGTTTGTTGATTTACTCCAGTTCGATCCTGACCTTGAATTTCGACTGGAGGATCATTGGTTTCAGACTCTGAATGCAGACCAACAAGAATCTCAGCAGATATAAAAATAATATTCGTGCTGTACTGATTACCAACAATCGGTGCAGGAATCTCCGCAGTGGGATTATCAAGGATAGGAAAGAAAACATAGTCATTGTCTCCCATAGTGATAGCTTCCATGTCGTTAATCTATTTTTTCATACTTCTTCCATCAAGGGCCAGTTGATCCATGATATCCTTAGGGACTTCAGGCCCTCTGAGATCAATTTTCCAATATACTTCTTCACGTCAGAAGCTTGGCAGAGAAGGAGTAATTTTTTCTGCATGACTTCTTGTTTCGAAAAAAGCTTACGGAAATACTCCAAAACGAGAAAGAATTTTTCCGACATTGTGGTCTCAACACGAAGCCTCTCCAGAATGACTTCTTCCTAGCAGGACATCCTCAACTGGTCTGTCTCTTTATTCAAATTCAAGGCAAGTGCATCTCTCTCGAACATCAGTTCTTGAATTGCTGAATTCGAGGCATTCAGCGCCTTCTCAAGGTTCACGTGCTTCTTGTTTGACGACTTGAGATCAGTGGTGCAGCGGGTTTTTTTTGGGACACTAGATCCTTAGATTTTTCCTCAAACACATGCATTTCCGCTTTAACCTTTTGATATGCTCCGTCTTGGCCGTAGAAATTTCTTGGGCTTGAAGAGTTCAGTTGTCTTCTTCACTGCAGTCTCGTAATCCGCCTCCATGACGTCCATGTGTGCCGTGCACTAACGAAATAAACATGTGAAACAAGACATTCATAGAATAAAGAAACTGAGATCGTACTAACTAGCAAAAAAATCAGAAGTGGTACTTAAAAAGATCCCGGCGTGGGCTGTTTCTCGACATTTATCCAGGGAGACCTTCGTGTATTGGAACTCCACTCTATCAGATATTTTGACCCGATGCCTTTTTGGAAAAGGAGGATGTACTGATTCATCAGCGAACACACGCTTCACAGCTGATGGGACGATCCTATCCATGATTTGCTCATTGACCTCATTGATTGGAGCTTCGCCGTGATTTTCAGGAGGGTCCACTTGCCAAGCTTCATCCTCGGCATTTTTCTTCCTCTCATCGGCAAGATGAGGGGATTGTACTGGATACCGTTATGCGCCCTTATCTGCAGATGCTGCAGATATGGTTTTCTCCTTCTTCGCGGATTTGGTTTTCTTTTTCTTTGACTTGAGGATTCGGTAGTCGGAACGAGGACTGTGTGAGCCTCAGATCCTATCCCGTCGAGAATATGCATTGGATTCATGGTTCCGAGATCCACTTCTTCCCCAAGAAAATCTTCATAGATGGGAATATCCTTCTTAACTTTCCCCATATTCTTCTTCGGTGCTTTTGGATTCTTCCCACAGTCTTTTGTGAAAGTAATGCTGGAACCTCAGATAACTGCACAAATAAAAATGGTTCAGAAGAATGTAGGGTACAAAAAAAATTATTTAAAATAAAAAGAGGATTGCCTTTCACTATACGGTTAAGACTTTGTTTGATCCTTTTGTCGCTGATTTTTTGACCAAGTTTAATGACTGAGAGCCCTAACTTGTATGAGTTCTTGAAAGAAATTCTACTGATATGCTCCCAAATTAGGATGCAAAACTTAAAAACAATAAAAAAAATGAAAAACTAAAAAGGTATTTTTGCCGGGGAGAGATACGATGTTTACTATCTACTGATTCTCGGACTCCAAAAAACCCGAGAGTAAACAGGAGGTTATGTGAAAAATACTCCATTGCTTTTAATATTAAACTAATATCAAGACCACTCACGATTTTTGGAAGGATGACTGGTCAAGTTCTTATGATCGGTCCTCATATTCATATAAACTTAATTCTTCTTCTTCACCATAACTGTTGTCATTTCCTCAAAGACCCTGATGCCAATTGAAACGTCGATTTCGGTGGCTAAAAGCATCAATGTCCCAGAAATCTTAATTGATGCAGTCATCAGTTGTGATAATTAGATGTCATGTATGCTAAAGTAAGACGTGATCATGAACCACAGCTTGGCATGAATCTGGAATCAAGTCTCATATACGCAATAATACCTCATAAGAGGATTCCATACATGTTGATATGGTCTCAGAATGATGAGTATAAACCCAGGAGAGATGTTGAGTTCCTCAAGAATTCCTTCCATGCTCGCAAAGTTTAACCAATTCAATTTTATGTCCGCCAAAATATGAGCTTCAACGACGAACAGAGGAATATTAGCTTCATAAAGATCAAGATGGCATACAAGACGTCCATTCCTATTGAGGTGTACTAGATAAACTGCTTTGTTAGAGAAATGTTGTATTCCCTTGCGGGTTCATCTATAAAAAATAAAAAGTTTAACGGAAGACTTGAAATACTTGTCAGTGTCACAGTTAACTTGCAGAGTTGAATGACTGAAATGTGCCAAACTAAGCTCGTTTTTTTGTTATGTCGAATTGAAAAGAAATATTAGTTTAATTGAACTCACCGATATGGATGACTTAAACATGTCACAGTCAACTCTGTTCTATGTTAAAACAAGTTGCATGACTTAAACGAGTCACATTCGACTAGGATTCACACTACGTTCAAGTTGAAAGAAACATTTATATCTCAGTAACCTTTCCAAGCTGGATTATATGCGCACATCTCGTTATCAAAGGGAAAGCAGAGTTGAGTGATCTATAAATCTGAGAATTTAAACTCGGCTGATCTGAAAATATTTGCATAAATGTTTTTACTAAAGAATATAGCTACGTATTATGCCGAATTCAGACAGCATTGGAAAAATATTGTGTAATTCGTGTTTGCGAGATATTGCCTATGTCATGATCAGAAACTTATCCAGAACTTCATGTTTAATTTCTCAGGACCAAGAGTTCAATGACTTATATGTTTGACATAGAAATTCGTATTTATAGCAGGTTAGATATGTCTTCAATATAAACTTAGCTGGTATATTCCGATCTAAATCTGAAATTCAAAGGCACTTGATATATGTTTCGACGAGATAGATAACTTTGAAAATGATATAATAAGGCCGAGAAACAGACTTCGAAGGCAAAAAAAACCGTGCATAAACAGAAGGTCACTACAAAACAAATAAAATAAAAACTGTTGAGTCCGTTGATCCTCCTGCATAGAATCCTTTGCAGGAGACTCAGCAGGATGAGCATTGTTGTTAGGATTGCTAGTCAGATCCTCAGGAATCCTTTCTAAAGGATCCTCATCCTGGACTTCATTTGCAGTCGTTTGTTGATTTACTCCAGTTTGATCCTGACCTTGAATTTTGACTAGAGGATCCTTGGTTTCAGACGAATGCAGACCAACAAGAATCTCAGCAGATATAAAACAATATTCCTGCTGTACTGATTACCAACAATCGGTGCAGGAATCTCCGCAGTGGGGTTATCCAGGATAGGAAAGAAAACATAGTCATTGTCTTCCATAGTGATAGCTTCCATGTCGTTAATCTATTTTTCATACTTTGCCTCATCAAGGACCAGCTGATCCATGATATCTTCAGGGACTTCCAGGCCCTCTGAGATCAATTTTCCAATATACTTCTTCGTGTCAGAAGCTTGGCAGAGGAGTAACTTTTTCTGCATGAATTCTTGTTTCGAAAAAAAACTTACAGAAATACTCCAAAACGAGAAACAATTTTTCCGAGATTGCGGTCTTTACACGAAGCCTCTTCAGAATGACTTCTTCCTCGCGGGACCTCCTCAACCGGTCTGTCTCTTTCTTCAAACTCAATGCAAGTGCATCTCTCTCGAACATCAGTTCTTGAATTGCTGCATTTGAGGCATTCAGCGCCTTCTCAAGGTTCACGTGCTTCTTGTTTGACGACTTGAGATCAGTGGTGGAGCGGGTTTTTTTGGACACTAGATCCTTATATTTTTCCTCAAACACATGCATTTCCGCTTTAACCTTTTGATATGCTCCGTCTTGGCCTTAGCATTTTCTTGGGCTTGCAGAGTTCAGTTGTCTTCTCCTGCGCAGTCTCGTAATCCGCCTCCATGACGTCCATGTGTGCCGTGTACCAAAGAAATAAACATGTGAAACAAGACATTCAGAGAAGAAAGAAACTGAAAAATCAGAAGTGGTACTTAAAAATGATCCCGGCTTGGGCTGTTTCGCGACATTTATTCAGGGAGACCTTCGTGTATTGGAACTCCACTCTATCAGATATTTTGACCCAATGCCTTTTTGGAAAAGGAGGATGTACTGATTCATCAGCGAACACACGCTTCACAGCTGATGGGACGATCCTATCCATGATTTGCTCGTTGGCCTCATTGATTGGAGCTTCGCCGTGATTTTCAGGAGGGTCCACTTGCCAAACATCATCCTCGGCATTTTTCTTCCTCTCATCAGCAGGATGAGGAGATTGTACTGTAAACGGTTATGCGTCCTTCTCTGCAGATGCTGCAGATATGGTTTTCTCCTTCTTTTCGGATTTGGTTTTCTTTTTCTTTGACTTGAGGGTTCGGAAGTCGGAACGAGGAATGTGTGAGCCTCAGATCCTATCCCGTCGATAATAAACATTGGATTCATGGTTCCGATATCCACTTCTTCCCCAAGAAAATCTTCATAGATGAGAATATACTTCTTATTTTCCCCATATTCTTCTTTGGTGCTTTTGGATTCTTCCCACAGTCTTTTGAGCAAGTAATGAGGGAACCTCAGTCAACTGCACAAAGAAAAATGGTTCAGAAGAATGTAGGGTATAAGAAAAATTATTTAAAATAAAAATAGGATTGCCTTTCACTATAAGGTTAAGACTTTGCTTGATCCTTTCGTCGCTGATTTTTTTACCAAGTTTAATGACTGAGAGCCCTAAATTGTATGAGTTCTTGAAATAAATTTGTAACATCCCGAGTTAAGGCTTAAGAGAATTGATTTGGCTATCTATGTCACCAAAGTGAACTTATCTTTTCGGGAGCACATCCAGAAAGAACTCCAGAGTTAAGCGTGTTTGAGCTGGAGTAGTGAAAATGATTGGTGACCTATCGGGAAGTGATTTACAATATCGTGTGAGTGAGACAAAAGCACGGGAAAAGGTCGGGTGGTGATTACAGGGTTAATAAACAATGATTTCGAACCTTTGGAAATTAATGACCGACCGTCGGATGGGATGGGGCCCACGGGCTGAGAGAACGGGCGTGGGTGGTCCATTAGCTGTGGGCGGTCGGAGCGTTACAAAATTATATTGATATGCTCCCAATTAGGATGCCAAAATTAAAAAAAAAATAGAAAATAAGAAAAACTAAAAAGGTATTTTTGTCGAGGAGAGATACGAAGTTTACTATCTACCGATTCCCGGACTCCACAAAACCAGAGAGTAAACAGGAGGTTCTGCAAAAATTACTCGATTGCTTTTAATATTAAACTAATATCAAGACCACTGACAAGTTTTTGAAGGATGACTGGTGAGGTTCTTATGATCGGTCTTCATATTCATATAAATGTAATTGTTCTTCTTCACCATAACTGTTGGCATTTCCTCAAAGACCCTGATGCCAATTGAAACGTCGATTTCGGTGGCTAAAAGCATCAATTTCGCAGATATCTTAATTGATGCAGTCATCAGTTGTGATAATTAGATGTCATATCTGCTAAAGTAAGACGTGATCAGGTGTGGGATCAGGAACCACAGCTTGGCATAATTCTGGAATCAAGACTCGTATACACAATAATAACTCATAAGAGGATTCCATTCACATTGATCTGGTCTCAGAATGATGAATATAAAACCAGGAGAGATGTTGAATTCCTCAAGAATTTCTTCCATGCTCGCAAAGTTTAACCAAGTCAATTTGATGTCCGCCAAATTATGAGCTTCAACGATGAACAAACGAATATTAGCTTCATAAAGATCAAGATGGCATACAAGACGTCCATTCCTATTGAGGTGTACTAGATAGACTGCATTGTTAAAGAAATGTTGTATTCCCTTTGTGGCGCTTTCGGGAACTAGAGCCGACAATGGGAGCTTCTTCTAAAGGATTGTCAACAACATTTTTCTCTTCTCTGTCGGCTCGAAACCAATCTTCAGCAAACAAAATTAGTTGAAGGTGATCAACGTTCAGCCAGACACTATATGTCAGAGCTTCATGATGACCTCTCATCGGATCAACTAGACTTAAGCCACCCAACAAATTGTTGTAAAAATATGGTAGATTTAGCAACAACACATTTCATTGCTAATTTTGCTACATATATGCGTCAAACATGAATTTGCAACATACAAACAGCAAGAAGTTAAAATTTGTCTCATTTTTTTTACAATTATATATTTTCAGTGACATATTACCATATTACAACAATATATCACAATAGCAATATTGCTATTTTCTTGTAGTGTTTTCTCGAACATCTACGGAGCGACGACATCTTTTTCAAAGTACAGCTGAAGAACGCAGAGCATATCAGATAAATCAGGCAAACTTAGGGTTGTATATTAGAAATAAAGTAGTAAAAGTGATTTAAAAGAAGAGAGTTCAAGAGATAAAAATACATTTTATCATGAAGAGAAATAAAGAAATTGGAGTGAGTTTCTCTTTTTGTAGAGATATGGTGCAATAAATGAAGGAGAATTGTAATTAGGTATATGCAACCTAAAATGTTGGCACGATTCCCGCTTTTCGAGGAGTGACAATTCCACTTCTCGGAGTAAACCAGAATTTGGTTATAATTTAAAACACAATAGGCAATTTAAACTGGGTCTAAATGGTTCCCCGAATTGAATTATATCAATATGCCGAGATAGAAGCTCATCTTCATTGTGAAAGACAAGTTCTGAGTTCTTTACTTATGAACCAAATCTTAAAAATTCATTGAGATTGAACTCATATCTCACAATAACTTGCATCCTTCAAACAAGGCCCGTTAAGTAAACTCAACTTGGCCCACTTGGTCAAAGGCAGTCAAAGATATGCCGGCTTAGAGAGAATAATGGAAATAAATCGGTTATAAAAGCAGAAGACCAAGGACGAGGAAGGGGATTCACGTAAATACAAACAATCTGGCACAAGATTAAGGTTTTCCTAGTTTACCTTATTCTTGCCTAGTTGATCATCTTGTTACAGTCTTAATCTTTTTTTCTTTGTAATTACCTTTTATCGATCAATAAACGTTTTTCAAATAATTCACCATCAAATTTATTTCTACATACACAATGTGCTGAATTTAGATTAAACAGAAAACAAACATGAGCCAAGGTTAGGAAGGTCGACGCCAACAAGCAATGGCTCTGTCGGCATCAAAAGATTGATTCAGATGCGGCATCTTGATAATGGTTCCTAGAAGAAAAGAAACTAAAGCGAACTAAACTCCAGCTTAATATTAGTAATTGGATTTCACATTCGTAGTTCTATTTCTCCACAAAAACTATCATATCGCATCATATCTCTACCAAACTATGAAATTGTGTCTAACTTTCTTGATTTGAAAATTATATATGTATTTCTCTATGAATTAAAAATTAAAAAATTATTTTTCCCCAAACTAGTAATTCAAAATTTAATTACCCAACCAAATAATTTTAAATTGGTTAGACCAAACCAAAATTCTTTTTCTTTTATCAAAAAACAATTTTTGTTAAAGTCTAATTTAAAAACAAAAAATCTTGTTGCCAAAATTTAACTTCGTCACCATTGTTCTTAGAATCAGTCAACGTCATCACCCTTGTTCCTTGCTCGAGATTAATAACAGAAGTGATACAAATCGATGACCAAGAGCCATGAAAAGTAGGACGGCTTGTTCTTCTTTGGCGATTTTCCTTTGCCGTTGATTAGACCGCTGCACCATGACTTTACTCCTCATGACTCTACTCGTCTAGGGCAGCTGCGTCTCTCCTATAATAGAACGATCAGCCACCACAACAATCTGACGCCTGATTCCAGAATCAACCAATCAACACCACTCTTACTCAATCAAATCCGACGCTAATTAAATTTTTAATCAATATAGTTTTTTCTTTGAAATTAAAACAAAAAGGGAACAAAAAATTTAAATAAGATTTTTATTAAAATTACTTGTGGTTTTGGTTTAGACGGTTTAAAATTATTTGGTTGATAATAAACAACTAAAACCATTGTATAAGGATAATGAATTCAAAATATTGGTTCAAAGAGAAATAGATTCAAAATTGTTAATTCATGGTGAAATAAGTTTATAATTTTCAAATTAGGGAACTTTGGTACAAGATCATAGTTCAGTAAAGATCTAATGCTCTATAATAGTTTTCGTGAGGAAATAGATCTTTTACCCACAATGTTTTGATGAATTTTGGATTTATTTGGAAGTGATTTCACCCTTGTCGTATATTTGTGGCATTTCTAATAGATTCTTCAAAATATTTATTAGAATTTTTGTAATAAATTCAACAACATATTATGAAACAGGATCTAAAAACAAGAACTAAGCATAATGTCTTCGGATTTATGTTTTCTTATGAATAAAAGCACTTTAAGGAAAAGAAAATTAAAATCCAAGTCGCTATACTTTAACCCTAGGTTGATTTTGATTTCAGTTTTCATTTTGATGTATTAGTGGTACTACTTCTTGTAGAACTGGTGTTGGAGATTCTCCGATAAAATCTGTCGAGTAAACTGAATTTGGTCCACTACATAAAAATGCGGTCAGAGACTACACGGACTTAGAGACAAAAAAGAGTGTATTCTATTTTTACTCCATTTATTGTACCGTCATTCATGTTTAACTTCATTAGAGGACAATTCACAAATACATTTTTATTAAATTATAAGAAAGTTTGAAACTATTTAAATTTTTTAAGTATTTATTTATTTATTTAATAAATCCTAAACCATTCTCCAAAACTTCACCTTATAAATCTAAACCCTTAGTGTAGTTTAGATAATCTTAGAGATATAAATATTCTTTATTTCTTTAAAATTAAAGGTAAGTGTGGTTAGGTTAAACATGAAATTCGAAAAATTCTTTTTGAAACTATTTAAATTTTTTAAAATATTTGTTTATTTATTTACTAAAGCCTAGACCATCCTCTCAAAACTTCACTTTTCAAATCTAAACCCTTAGTGTAGGTTAGTTAACCTTAAAAATATAAATATTCTTTACCTTTTTAAAACTAAAGTCTAAAGGTAAATGTAGTTAAGTTAAACATGAAAAATGATGTTAAAAATGTGGTAGTTAAGTAATTTCTCAAAAAGAGTAGTAGGCTATAAAAGGAGAAGTCTAACGATAAAGAAAATCATTCCCACACACTAGAAATTTGATGCAAAATTAAGGTTTTCACAGTTTATCTTGTCGGCTTTATCAGTTTTTTCATAGACTCTCAATCCTCTTTTTGTAATGAATCAATAAACGTCATTCAAATAATTTATTATCGAATTTGTGCATACATCATGTACGTCTGGAATTAAGATTAAACAACTGGAACTAAAGAAATTGTGTTGACTCTTACGTGACCGAATAGGTCAATAGGGGTCAAAGTTGAACGTTGTCCAAGTCCCTTACGCTGCCTAATAATGAGCAAGTGACACTTTTTCCTGTTGTTTTCGTCGTTGCCTCGTTACATCTATTTTAATGTTCAACCAAAAAATATACTAGTAAAAAGTTAATAAATTGATTCGTTCTCTCTTTTTATTTGTGGTCCTTCACAATACTTAATTTTTAAAATATAGAAGGAAATAAACTTTTAGTGGGTCATATATTAAATTCCACGCATATTCATATGTAATTTCTATATAATTGATACCTTTGGACTTGCAATTGTCATCAAATTACATCTCTTCTCATTCTCTCTCATTAAAAAAGATATATTGGAAATTTCTGAAGCTTTTCAATAGTTTTCTTGAGCTATGACCGCCCAGGTACACCCTTTCTTTCATATATATTCACTCCTGAAATAATTAAAATACAATTTACTGATGTCTGATTAATCGTTATTATGTTTTTACAATTACAAAACTGATCTCTGGTTTCAAATGACAGAAATCTGTGTTGCAATTGAGTGTTCACGAGGAAAGAATCAGGAAGAGAGTGTGGGCGACCGTTTCTAAGTTTTCAGTTATTTTATTTAAAAAAAAAACTTCGATATTTACAATATGATTATAACTTTTACAAAATTGGCGAAAATAACATTTTCATTATTTGTTAAAACAATTTTAGGCGTTACATCGATAGCAATGGATGACAAAACGGGGAAAATGACCTTAGTTGGTGAAATTGATGTGCCAAATGTTGGACCAATTATTAATGGCAAAATTTGAAAAGAAATGAGCCACGTCCTTTTTGTATCAAGATGAGGAAATGCAAAGTCCCACATCGGTTATATTAGAGGGAAATGGACAATATATATATATATATATATATATATATATATATATATATATATATGTCTCTACCCTTGTATTGGTTCAAAGGTTTAGGAGAGAGAGAGAGGAGGCAACCCCGCGCGCCGCCGCCGCCGCTGTCCGGCCGGCTCGGCTTGGGATTGGGCTTGGGTAAATGTGGCCCAGGGCCACTACAAGATGTTCTTTTTGAGCCCAATTAAGCCCAACGTTTTTGCCAAAAAAACAACATGCAATTCGTTTTAAAACGACATGTAGTTTGTCTAACAAATAAAAAACGACACACAATTTTCCTCTTAGATATTTAAACGAGAAAAGAGTCTTGAGAGATAAGTTTTCGTAACACAACTCCCTCGATCTCCGCGAGATTTCCGCCCACGTGCACTAGTGTTTACGGGAAGTGGCTCTCGTCTTTCTCTTTAAATAAACTCGAATCCTCTTCTTCAATTCTTAACGTTTTATACAACGAAACCAGCAATCAAAATCCCTAAGCGTAAGTCGTTAGTAGAGAGTGTTTCGTAGATTTATAGTTCGTTAGGGACGTTCATGAGTGAAGCATGAATCGTCTATCATGGTTGTATCATGGGCTCTAATTCGTACAAGTCCGTCTCACTACGGAGCGAATATTAAGAGTTAAGGAAAGAGATTCGTCTCGACTCCATGGTCTAATTCTATTTGGTTTTTATCTCGTCTTTTGAATCGAATATTTCCTTAACATCGTTTTATTTATATCGTTTGTATTGATTCGGTTTTCCGGCTTCTACAGTCTTAACTCTTAATCGCTTCTATTACATATAAGCTTTAATCGGATTGATCTTAATATGTTTTTATAAAACGATTTCTAGGATTTCTAAAACCGGCTATTTTTTATTTATTGAAACGGTGTTTGCGATTTGCTTTACGCACTTCCGCGAAACGTTTCTTGTTTATCTAAAAACAGTTTGCGTTTTGCTTCGTAGCTCTATCGCGAAACGTTTCTTGTTTATCTGAAAACGGTTTGCGTTTTGCTTCGTAGCTCTATCACGAAACGTTTTTTGTTACATGAATCATAAAAAAAAAGTTATAAAAACGATTCGTTTTCACAATAGCTTTCCAAAGCACGTTTGTGAAACAATCTACAAGTCTACACAAACGATTTCTGCGAACGCTTTTAAGCGAGTTGCAAAACGTTTTTCAGACTTATATCAATATGATTTGGTGGTTTGTAACGCTTTAAGCGATCTAATAAAAACACCAAAAATGACAATCGATTTTAAACTATTATTTATTTGAAATAATATGTTATTTGTTGATTGGAGTCTAATCCACTTTCATGTTTTCTCAACAAAAAAATGATGGATCTTAACAACACCCCCATTGACACCACCATTGATACGCAGACTCCACTCAACGCTGCTCAAAGTGATGCAACCATGACAACTGTTGATGCAACAGCAACAACCGCTGCAACAACGACACCTACCCTTCCAGTGGGAAATGTTGCTGATGAAACCACATGTCGAAGCATGTTCAGTGTTGTTCTCTATCAAATGGGTCCTATTCAAGGAACCACAAGTGCTCCGGTTGTAGTTCCAACTCCTCCGACTGTACCAAGCCTGATCACTCAAGGATTAATGCCAAAAAAGTTTGATGGCACAGGCTTCAAAACGTGGCAAAAGAAGATGATGTTTTTCCTGACAACAATGAAGCTGGATAAACTCACCCAGGAGGACAAGCCCCTTGTCCCTTACGGGATTGATGATGTGTACACTCTTGCAAGTGTTGATAGTTGGTTGCAGTCCGACTACATCTGCAAAGGATACATTTTGGGTCGCCTTATTGACCCATTGTACCAAGTCTACTGTGAGATTCCCACATCAAAAGAGTTATGGAGATCACTATACAAGAAGTACAGAGGTGAGGACGCTGGATGTCAGAAGTATGTGGTTGCAAAATTCCATGACTTCAAAATGGTGGATTCAAAACCCATAATGGATCAGGTGGAAGCGTTTCAGCTCATTTGCCATGAAATTGCTGCTGAAGGAATGTCCATCTGTGAGACATTCACAACTATCAGCTTCATCGAAAAGCTTCTTCCAAGCTATGCAGAATTCAAGAACTACCTGAAGCACAAAAAGAAGAAGATGAGACTCGAAGATCTCATTCAGAGGCTTCAGATGGAAGCCAGGAACCGAAATGATGACAAGATGCTCCAAGCTAAAGAGCATAGTGTCAACGTGGCTGAAATGAAAGGTAAAGGAAAGGAAATTACTCGATCTCCTGCAAAACCTTTCAAAACAGCTCCAAATTTGAAGGCTTCTGGTCCAACCTTCAAGAAGAAATGCATTGAGATCAAGGCAAATGTGGAGAAATTCAAGGGAAAATGCCACTACTGCCAGAAAGTTGGTCACATGACTATTGAGTGTCCCAGCAAGATCAGAGATGAGAAGGCTCAGGCGAATCTCACTGAAGAAGATCTCGTTGCAGTGGCGACTGAAGTCAACATGATTGAAAGCAACAACCCTAAGGAATGGTGGTATGACACTGGTGCCACTACCCACATTTGCACTGATAGGGTGATGTTCAGCACCTACCAGAAATGTAAGACTCAGGAGAAGTTGTTCATGGGGAACACTGCAGTCTCCAAGATTGAAGGCAGCGGCAAGGTGATTCTGAAGATGACATCTGGACGTGAAGTCACTCTGCAGAATGTGAAGCATGTGCTTGACATGAGGAAGAACCTGGTCTCGGGAACCTTGCTCAGCAAGAATGGATTCGCCACAACCCTTGAGGCGGACAAACTCATGATTAGGAAGAATGAGATGTATTTGGGAAAAGGGTATGTTAAGGATGGACTGGTCAAGATGAATGTAATGACAGTCCTTCCGAAAATTGTAGCTCCAAAAGTTTCAATGAATAAGAAAGAGTCAGTTGCTTATTTGGTTCAGTCTTATAATATATGGCATGAAAGATTAGGCCATGTAAACTACAAATCGATACAAAGATTAATGAATCAAAACTTAATCCCAAAAATGCAAAACAAGTAAACAAAAATGTGAAGTATGCGTACATGCTAAGCTTACAAAAACGCCCTCACCTAGTGTTGAAAGAATTAACAAACCTCTAGATATAATTCACACAGATTTATGTGACTTAAAATACATACAAACTAGAGGTGGGAAAAAGTACTTTGTGACCTTCATAGACGACTGCACAAAATATTGTTATGTATATTTATTACATAGCAAAGATGAAACCTTAGAAAAAATTAAAGAATTTAAACTCGAGGTTGAAAATCAGCTTAAAACAACTATTAAAATAGTTAGAAGCGACAGGGGAGGAGAGTATGATGGTCCATTTAATGCATTTTGTAAAGAACATGGAATAATTCATCAAACTACAGCTCCTTATTCACCAGAATCTAATGGAGTTGCTGAACGCAAAAATCGAACTCTAAAAGAGATGATGAATGCAATGTTGCAGGAATCTAGGTTACCCCAGAACATAGGGGGGAAGCGTTGCATACCACTAATTATATCCTCAACAAAATTCCACACAAAGTAACTGGCAAAACTCCATATGAACTATGGAAAAGTAATTTACCTTCGTATAAATACCTCAAAGTGTGGGGGTGCTTAGCAAAAGTTGCGGTACCGCCACCAAAGAAGGTCACTATTGGACCTAAAACAGTGGATTGCATCTTCATCAAATATGCAAATCATAATAGTGTATATCGGTTTCTGGTACATAAATCTGAAATATCAGATATTCATGAAAATAAAGTAATGGAATCAAGAAATGCATCATTCTTCGAAAATATTTTTCCTTGCAAGGAAAAACAAGGTTCAAAACGAACTCGACAAGAAAGAGACGAGCATAATATTTCAAAAATTGAGTCAAATGTAGAAATGTATGTTAATGATATTTCAGAAAATGAAAAAGATGAACCTAGAAGGAGCAAAAGAGCTCGAAAGGAAAAAATCTTTTGGTGAAGATTTCTTAATGACATTTTTAGTAGAAAATGATCCAAAAACCTTGGCAGAAGCCATGTCCTCACCAGACGCTCCGTTTTGGAACGAAGCCGTCAAAAGTGAATTTGATTCTATCATGCAAAATTATACATGGTATATAACAGATTTACCACCAGGCTGCAAAGCATTAGGGAATAGATGGATAATGAAACGAAAGCTAAACCCTAATGGAACACCTGGTTTACACAAAGCAAGGCTTGTAGTTCAAGGATTCCGACAAAAAGAAGGCCTTGACTATTTTGACACTTATTCTCCAGTAACGAGAATAACCTCAATAAGCCTGATGATAGCAATCTCAGCTTTAAGAGACCTAGAAATCCATCAAATGGATGTAAAAACCGCATTCCTAAATGGTGATCTAGAAGAGGAAATTTACATGAAACAACCTGAAGGCTTTGTTATTCCTGGACAGGAAAACAAAGTATGTCGACTTGTAAAGTCACTTTATGGGCTTAAACAAGCTCCTAAACAAAGACAAAAAAAATTTGATAATGTAATGATGTCAAATGGTTTCAAAATTAAAGAATGTGATAAATGCATATACTACAAAACTACCAAAAATGCGTATGTTTTGCTATGTTTATATGTAGATGATATGCTCATTATTGGAAGCAATAAAGATATTATCAATCACACAAAAAACATGCTCAAAGGAAAATTTGAGATGAAAGATATGGGATTAGCAGATGTTATTCTCGGGGTAAAAATTACAAGAAATTCAAATGGAATTATCTTAACTTAATCTCATTATGCTCAAACAATAGTAGAGAGATTTAAAAACTACTCTAATAGTATGGCAAAAACTCCGTTAGATCCCCAAATGCACTTGACAAAGAATTCAGGTGAAGCGGTTTCACAAAACGAGTATGCACGAGTGATTGGAAGTCTCATGTACTTGACCAATTGCACTAGACCAGATCTAGCGCATGCAGTAAACGTACTTAGTCGATATACAAGTAATCCAGGTCATACAAGCTGGAAATATATAACAAGAGTACTTAATTACTTGCACTACACCAAAGATTTTGGGCTTCACTATGGTAAAGAACCAGCAGTTTTGGAAGGATACAGTGATGCTAACTGGATATCAGATTCTAAAAACTCAAAATCCACAAGTGGATACGTCTTTACACTAGGAGGGGCAGCAATATCATGGAAATCTACCAAACAAACAGTGTTAGCCAGATCCACCATGGAATCTGAGTTTATAGCCCTAGACAAAGCAGCAGAAAAGCTGAATGGCTTAGAAATTTTTTGGAAGATATTCCTATGCGGGAGAAACCTGTGCCAGCTATACGAATACATTGCGATAGTCAATCAGCTATAGCTCGGGCTCAAAACAATCTGTACCACGGTCAATCTCGTCATATTAGAAGACGACATAAAACCATTAGACAACTTATCTCAAATGGTGTAATCACAATAGATTATATCAAATCAGCTGACAACCTAGCAGATCCATTCACTAAAGGTTTGCCACGAGATATAGTTGCTAAATCATCAAAAGGAATGGGTTTAAAGCCTATAACAAATGAGGATGCTTGATTGCAACCCTACCTATCATGAATGGAGATCCCAAGACGTAGGTTCAAAGGGAAAACAAAATCAAACAAAATCTACCAAAAGCACTTTGAGACTATGATCTCTACCCAACTCCTAAGATGATAAAAGTGCTAATGTGAGAAGGATAATCATAGACTTTTAATGATTCCATAGCTTCTAAAGCGAAGTATTACTCAACACTTTTCATGGTCAATCACTTAATGAGTGTGAAATGAGGCCGTTTCTAGGAGAATGAATGCAAGGCTATATTCTCTAATTTCACTCATGAAAACCAGGAATAGTTCAAGGCTACAATGAACACAATAGAGAACCAAGTTCTACGAGAAAATGAAGCTGCGTTATACATGTTGTCTTGGTTTACATAAAACACCGGTTGGTTCAAGACATCATATTCACCTTCTGGTAAAGTAAACTCGACAGATATTAACTATGAGTGGTTCAAGGCTTAAAAATGCCACCAACTCAAACACAATGAATTTTCGCAAACACTCTCAATAAGTTTGTCTAGTCTAGTCATGATTAAAATAAGTATAGTTCTAGATTCTATCGAGTCTGCATATGTTTATAGTCATTTATATTCATGTGGGGGATTGTTGGGTCAATTATTAATGGCAAAATTTGAAAAGAAATGGACCAGGCCCTTTTTGTATCAAGATGAGGAAATGCAAAGTCCCACATCGGTTATATTAGAGGGAAATGAGCAATATATATATGTCCCCACCCTTGTCTTGGTTCAAAGGCTTAGGGGAGAGAGGAGGCACCCCACGCGCGCGCCGCCGCCGCCGTCCGGCCGGCTCGGCTCGGCTCGGCGTGGGCTTGGGTAAATGTGGCCCCAGGGCCACTACAAGATGTTCTTTTTGAGCCCAATTAGCCCAACATTTTTTGTCAAAAAAACAACATGCAATTCGTTTTAAAACGACATGTAGTTTGTCTAACAAATAAAAAAACGACACACAATTTTCCTCTTAGATATTTAATCGAGAAAAGAGTCTTGAGGAAATAAGTTTTCGTAACTCAACTCCCTCGATCTCCGCGAGATTTCCGCCCACGTGCAGTAGTGGTTACGGGAAGTGGCTTTCGTCTTTCTCTTTAAATAAACTCGAATCATCTTCTTCATTTCCTAACGTTTTATACAATGAAACCAGCAATCAAAATCCCTAAGCGTAAGTCATTAGTAGAGAGTGTTTCGTAGATTTATAGTTCGTTAGGGACGTTCATGAGTGAAGCATGAATCGTCTATCATGGTTGTATCCTGGGCTCTAATTCGTACAAGTCCGTCTCACTACGGAGCGAATATTAAGAGTTAAGGAAAGAGATTCGTCTCGACTCCATGGTCTAATTCTATTTGGTTTTTATCTCGTCTTTTGAATCAAATATTTCCTTAACATCGTTTTATTTATATCGTTTGTATTGATTCGGTTTTCCGTCTTCTACACCGAGAATCATGAGGAAGCTAAGGAAGATATGTAATGCAGAGCTTGTTACGGTTGAAGTTGTTAAGCCACCTGAGACAAAGCCTGAACCGGAGAAACTGACTTCATCTAAACCGGCCGAAATTGTTGCCTTTCCGGTTACGCAGTTTAACTACCCATACCAATATCATTATTCCTCTGTACATTCTTACTATCAACCATACGAGAATTACAGAGTTGTGGAGGAACCAAATACTTGTGTGATTATGTAATCTTCGAGTTTTCTTTCAAATAGCTTTAGTTATTGTCTATGGAACACTTAATTCTTATAGAAAGAGTGAATCTTTTGTTCTTTAGCAAAAAAAAAAGAGTGTATTTTTTTGTTTACTGCGCTATACATTTCCTGTATGAGCTTATTTATGATAAAAAAAATCAATCTCTATGTGATGCATACGCTTTGTGACAGATTTACTTTTAATCACCTAGTGATCATTTTTTCTCACGGTTAGGCCACTCGACATATGTTGAAAGATCTTCTTTGATATTTCTGATATTCTCGTATATGTATATTTCTGATCTGGTTCAACTTGGCGATCTCATTTAGAGAAAAGTGTTTGAAAATGCATAAGAGTGGAGGTTTGGCAAGCTTGGAACCAATGTGTAAGGCCATATAAGATAATGAAATTTGTCAAACCCAGCGTCTATCGCTTGAGACATCGTTTGGAGAACCCGTACCGTGTTCCTAAAACTCGATGAACCTCAAATGGTACTTCAAATAAGAGCACACATCTCGTGCTAAAAAAGGAACTACGGAGGGTTTTATCATCTTTGGGGGTACGAAGGCAGCCCTTACGGGTTCAGCTATAAAAATACAAAGTTTAACGGAAGAGTTCAAATACATGTCAGTGTCACATTTAACTTGTAGAGTTGAATGACTGAAATGTGTCACATTAAGCTCGCTTTTTTGTTATAACGAATTGAAAAGAAATATTAGTTTAACTGAACTCACCGATTTGATTTTGCATCAAATTTGAGCTTCGGAATCACTGATATACCAAGTAGATTTAATCCAAGAACACCGTGAAATCCCTCACTGAATCTTTAGACAATCCCATACAAAACCAGTGCGAAAACCCCTTATGTTTCACTATGTTTTCAACTCTAATAACTTGCAGACTATGAAGAAACCCGAATCTCCAAGGCATATAGTCAGACACGCCTTGTGACTGTAGATCGAAGACAGCTCCGAAACCTCTCTTTCTTATGCTGCAGCCTACCACCATCTTATCTTGTGACTAACCTGAAGTCCTTCTCACATAGTAGCAGATTCTTGCACGGTTGGAGAACTTAGAGAAGCCCTGATTTCATAACTAGAAATCATCTCAACCGATTCAAATGACTCATGAATCCTTCATCCATAAACTTGTGCAGCTGCAGCGAAGAACGTCAAATAGTTTTCCTTCTTCTCTTGTAAACCGAAAACCTCTTTCACCTGATCTTGATCTCGGTTTATCATATGATTTTTGCTCTGATTAGGGCAAAACCATGTGACCACGAGCTTCCATTGAACCATGCGATTCTTCTGTCTCGCTAGGAAGATTCTTCACATGTCTCTCCTCCTCGAGACATGGACACCGTGAATCGATGAGCATGTGCTCTGATACCACTTTGTAAGGTATTTTACCAAGCAAGCAATTACACTAGCAAGCTTTAATACCACTTTGTTACGAAATTACCTTTGTCTCTGGACCTACTCATAAGATTCACATATATCCTTGTTCGTGACTCAAAAAATTTTCACCCAGTTCACGACTGCACCGCTACATCTGGGGTGGATCCAGGATCCACAACATCCACTATGAAGTATCGGAAAACACCTCTGGCGTGGTTGACAAGATCATAACTCTATCTGTCCTGGTTAAACAAACCTAGAAAGTACAAAGAGGAATACAAGAGAAGTACATGGCTAAGATCTAAGCATAGAGTAACATATCTATCTCTAGCTTACTCTATTTCATCAAGTAACGCCATGGAAGCCCTCCAAAGGAGGCTTGAGGCTTCTGCCTCCCAGAACTTAGAGGCACATGGCGTGACCTCTCCTTCTTTTTATGTCAACACTTAACCTAATGGGCTTCATCGATTAGGCCCATAAGTTGTCCGCGCGTAACTTGTGAAAGCCCGGCCCAAGTTGAACACGTCTGATGGCTTGACCAAACCTAAAAAAAACTCCACTTGTTTGGTCCAAGTCCATAACCCTTCCTTTGTGCCGACAGCTCCTGATGCTTGAGCAAATCTGCTCATCTTCTACATCTCCTTGTCTTCTCTTCTCTTGTCTCTTGTCTCTTCTCACTTTTCTCAGCTCCATCTTGAGCCTAACTTGAAGTCCCTTCATGATCTTCTTTAAACATGCATAAGCTTACACTTATACACCACAACTGCTTGAGTAGATTAAACACTTAAATCCACTTAGCCCCATCAATGAAAATAGACAACACGCCTGATGAAGGGTATGTGACAATCCCATTGCCATTCTGAATTTCCATCACCTCCACCTATTGTCTTGAGTTGCAAACCCAGCTGCTACACTCCAAGTGTCAAGCTCAACTCCTCACTGACGTCGTGTTTCTTCATATCTTGTTTCCCTGGTATACTGTCTGTGAACCTATCAACAACACAACCTTGTTGTCAAAATCACGAACATGTTCAAGTGCTTGAACAGAAACCTGAACATCCTTCTGCAAGTTGATTTCCTCCTTCTCTTTTCGATTCCACTCATGCGCATTGAGCCTTGAATCAAAGTCTTTAATTATGTGCAACAACCTTCGAACCATATATGCTTCAGTCCCGAAACAGCCTCTGATTCTCTACTTGTTTAAAACACCCGAGCCTTGAACACCTTTTGTACCGCCATTATTTCTAACAGAACACGCCATCCAGCTATACACTTTGCTGAACAGACTTTCGACACAAACCTGGTGAAAACCATCATGCTTTAGTAGAACCTTGATGTCACACTGAACCCTTTAGAATCAACCGCAAATTTCGAAGTCACTCATGCTTCATATCTCTTAAACAGTCTTTGACTTACCCTTGATGTACTTGAACAGAATGCACTTGAGCATCACTTTGTACCACTGCACACTTAGCAGGACACGCCGCCTAAAACCACATGATTAGAAAGATTTTCGACACAAACATCTTTTCCCCACCATCTGATCAAAATTTTCTGCAACAACATAACCCCCACTAACAGATTTAGACCCCACTGCTAGTTGGATGAACTAAGCCTCATACCATATAGGCCATGATATGCCTTGGCTCTCCTTCACGATCTGCCTGTGATATCTTATCTAGAATCCTTGATATCCCGCTTTTACTCAGCTGTGAATCTTTTCTCGATACCCTTCTTGTATTGAGATGTCTCCACAGAAACCGAAAACCTGTGCATCACCATCAACGACTTGAACACGCCTGTTAGTCATTGAACCTGCCATTAGCCTGTTGAGAACCTAGCATTATTGAGTATCTGGCCATTACCTAATGGACTTTCCTAAGAGAACTTACTTAGTATTCACCTGTGATGCGAACATATATCCAAAACTCCATATATTCATTCCTTTAAATTCAATTGGTTTTCCTTGCATTTATACCTTCATGAAGATTCTTTCTGTTCCATGACTTGATCTTGAGATGAACCTACTTGTGGAGAAGTCTTACCCTTCTTGAGATGGACAAACTGTAAGACAATTCCCTTCAACCCGTGCAATGTCTTCTAACAGTATCTTACTTTGTTTTATCTCACCATTCTTCATCTTCACAGCTCAATACCTTAGTGTAACTAAGTACTCCACCAGGTTTTTATCTTGCATCATACTTGGCTCCTCTGTATCAACTTCACTGCAGTGTACTCATGATACATATGCCATTTTCACTTGTCTCGCCTACAAGTTATCTTATGTAAGACTCCTCTTACAAACTCCTTATGATGCACTTTGTACTTGTTTACTGATCTTGAAACTTCTAGCCTTGACACTCTGAACATATCCATGATACCCTCTTATTAGTAAAAAACAAGTTCCCTTTCAGCTCTTACTCCCTTGAGCTGACAAAGTTGCTAACCAAAACTTTTACCCTTCAGCTGAACCAATAAAGACATCTTCTAAAATAGAACACGAGTGATTCACTCCACCTGGAATCAGATTATATATCCATGATGCATCAGTCCTCATATAATCTCAGTGGCTCCATCTAAATCAAATAACCTTTAGAAGTACCATGTCTTTGAAAATAACCAAGTTTCTGCATCAGACTGCTTGTCTTTTTGTAGTTGGATCTCCAAGTTTCTGGAATGCCTCAAATTCCACATGAGCATCCAAATCTGGATCAATACCAGCAAAAACATATCTGAAGAGGGTCTGTTGAAAATTTTGGACTTAATACAAGAACTTGCTATTATCCCCATGAATCAGACAATACTATTCTATTTCCTATGCTTGTATTGCTTTTATTTACTTTGTTTATTGGAGCCATAGGAATTCCTTTCAATCAAGAAGGAATAGACTTTGATATATTATTCTTTTAACCATATCTCACATCATCCAAGCCTGTGATGCTCCTGAGATACTCCCTTACAGCTTCTCTCGTGTCAAACTCGAGCCTATGACGAGTTTCTCCAGCTGTAACTATACCTGAACCATGACTTGTTCAAGCATGAAGTTCCGACCTGGTCAAGTCTGCAAGTTTTCTTTTGCTTCTGAGCTTCGATTCTTGTCTGAGAGCTCCACCTTGACGACTGTGGTGGTGACACCAAACTGGTGTTCCTTACTTCCTCTGAGTTTATTCTTCTAGAACTTCTAACTCAGACTTCCATAACAATTCCTCTAAGGTATAACTCACACACGCTTCTGCTAGTTGTGGTAGCAACTTTCTACTTCTTGAATAAGTGTTGATGTTGTCTCATACCCTTCATCCTCAGGATTACAATCAGCCGTAATAACCTGTTCAACCCGATTCTGCCTGCGCATTTTCCTCTACTGACCAGAATCTTCAAGCTAAGTCTAACCTTGAATCACTTTTTCTCTTAGGTTTTCCTTGTCACTCACACGACCTCACTAAAGTTGCTACATGTTGTTACCACAAATAGCCATTTGCTCCAACATATACTTATGTAGGCTTTTACACACTTCTCCCTTGCTCTAGTTTCTTCGTCGTGGAGGTACAACCTATATTAGCCACACTAACTTGGTGACTCTTCTGGCTTTCTTCTAACAGCCGGAAAACGTTGCCTCTCATGCACCCAATGAGACTGACTTTAGCTGACCCGAAAAATAACCACACTTGTTTCTTCTCTTTGCTGCCACACCGACAACCAACTTGTGCAGCTGCAAGTTCCGTTGATCATCTGAAAAACTTCAGTTCCATAGAGACTGATGGCCTGACTTGATTCCATCTCCTTAAGCTTAGTTTTGACTTAATAAGAGTCTGTCTTCACTTGAGACATCCTCCATTTGCAGTCGTTTGTTGATTTACTCCAGTTCGATCCTGACATTGAATTTTGACTAGAGGATCTTTGGTTTCAGACGAATGCAGACCAACAAGAATCTCAGCATATATAAAACAATATTCCTGCTGTACTGATATACAACAATAGGTGCAGGAATCTCCGCAGTGGGGTTATCCAGGATAGGAAAGAAAACATAGTCATTGTCTTCCATAGTGATAGCTTCCATGTCGTTAATCTATTTTTCATACTTCGCCTCATCAAGGACCAGCTGATCCATGATATCTTTAGGGACTTCCAGGCCCTCTGAGATCAATTTTCCAATATACTTCTTCGCGTCAGAAGCTTGGCAGAGAAGGACTAACTTTTTCTGCATGACTTCTTGTTTCGAAAAAAACTTACGGAAATACTCCAAAACGAGAAACAATTTTTCCGAGATTGCGGTCTTTACACGAAGCCTCTTCAGAATGACTTCTTCCTCGCGGGACCTCCTCAACCGGTCTGTCTCTTTCTTCAAACTCAATGCAAGTGCATCTCTCTCGAACATCAGTTCTTGAATTGCTGCATTTGAGGCATTCAGCGCCTTCTCAAGGTTCACGTGCTTCTTGTTTAACGACATGAGATCAGTGGTGGAGCAGGTTTTTGGACACTAGATCCTTATATTTTTCCTCAAACACATGCATTTCCGCTTTAACCTTTTGATATGCTCCGTCTTGGCCTTAGCAATTTCTTGGGCTTGCAGAGTTCAGTTGTCTTCTTCAGCGCAGTCTCGTAATCTGCCTCCATGACGTCCATGTGTGCCGTGTACCGAAGAAATAAACATGTGAAACAAGACATTCAGAGAAGAAAGAAACTGAAACCATACTAACTAGCAAAAAAATCAGAAGTGGTACTTAAAAATGATCCCGGCTTGGGCTGTTTCGCGACATTTATTCAGGGAGACCTTCGTGTATTGGAACTCCACTCTATCAGATATTTTGACCCAATACCTTTTTGGAAAAGGAGGATGTACTGATTCATCAGCGAACACACGCTTCACAGCTGATGGGACGATCCTATCCATGATTTGCTCGTTGGCCTCATTGATTGGAGCTTCGCCGTGATTTTCAGGAGGGTCCACTTGCCAAACATCATCCTCGGCATTTTTCTTCCTCTCATCAGCAGGATGAGGAGATTGTACTGTAAACGGTTATGCGTCATTCTCTGCAGATGCTGCAGATATGTTTTTCTCCTTCTTTTCGGATTTGGTTTTCTTTTTCTGTGACTTGAGGATTCGGTAGTCGGAACGAGGATTGTGTGAGCCTCAGATCCTATCCCGTCGAGAATATGCATTGGATTCATGGTTCCGGTATCCACTTCTTCCCCCAAGAAAAATCTTCATAGATAAGAATACGCTTCTTATTTTCCCCATATTCTTCTTTGGTGCTTTTGGATTCTTCCCACAGTCTTTTGAGCAAGTAATGCGGGAACCGCAGTCAACTGCACAAATAAAAATGGTTCAGAAGAATGTAGGGTATAAAAAAAATTATTTAAAATAAAAATAGGATTACCTTTCACTATAAGGTTAAGACTTTGCTTGATCCTTTCGTCGCTGATTTTTTTACCAAGTTTAATGACTGAGAGCCCTAAATTGTATGAGTTCTTGAAATAAATTTGTAACATCCCGAGTTAAGGCTTAAGAGAATTGATTTGGCTACCTATGTCACCAAAGTGCACTTATCTTTTCGAGAGCACATCCAGAAAGAACTCCAGAGTTAAGCGTGCTTGAGATGGAGTAGTGAAAAGGATGGGTGACCTATCGGGAAGTGATTTACAATATCGTGTGAGTGAGGCAAAAGCACGGGAAAAGGTCGGGTGGTGATTACAGGGTTAATAAACAATGATTTCGAGCCTTTGGAAATTAATGACCGACTGTCGGATGGGATGGGGCCCACGGGCCGAGAGAGCGGACGTGGGTGGCCCATTAGCTGTGGGCGGTCGGAGCGTTACAAAATTATACTGATATGCTCCCAATTAGGATGCCAAAATTAAAAAAAAAAAATAGAAAATGAAAAACTAAAAAGGTATTTTTTCTGAGGAGAGATACGATGTTCACTATCTACCGATTGTCGGACTCCACAAAACCAGAGAGTAAACAGGAGGTTCTGCAAAAATTACTCCTTTGCTTTTAATATTAAACTAATATCAAGACCACTGACATGTTTTGGAAGGATGACTGGTCAGGTTCTTATGATTCGTCCTCATATTCATATAAATGTAACTGTTCTTCTTCACCATAATTGTTGTCATTTCCTCAAAGACCCTGATGCAAATTGAACGTCGATTTCGGTGGCTAAAAGTATCAATTTCACAGAAATCTTAATTGATACTTCGCCTCATCAAAGACCAGCTGATCCATGATATCTTTAAGGCCTTCCAGGCCCTCTGGGATCAATTTTCCGATATACTTCTTCGCGTCAGAAGCTTGGCAGAGAAGGACTAACTTTTTCTGCATGACTTCTTGTTTCGAAAAAAACTTACGGAAATACTCCAAAACGAGAAACAATTTTTCCGAGATTGCGGTCTTTACACGAAGCCTCTTCAGAATGACTTCTTCCTCGCGGGACCTCCTCAACCGGTCTATCTTTTTCTTCAAACTCATGGCAAGTGCATCTCTCTCGAACATCAGTTCTTGAATTGCTGCATTTGAGGCATTCAACGCCTTCTCAAGGTTCACGTGCTTCTTGTTTGACGACTTGAGATCAGTGGTGGAGCGGTTTTTTTTGGACACTAGATCCTTAGATTTTTCCTCAAACACATGCATTTCCGCTTTAACCTTTTGACATGCTCCGTCTTGGCCTAGCAATTTCTTGGGCTTGCAGAGTTCAGTTGTCTTCTTCAGCGCAGTCTCGTAATCCGCCTCCGTGACGTCCATGTGTGCCGTGTACTGATGAAATAAACATGTGAAACAAGACATTCAGAGAAGAAAGAAACTGAGATCGTACTAACTAGCAAAAAAATCAGAAGTGGTACTTAAAAATGATCCCGGCTTGGGCTGTTTCGCGACATTTATTCAGGGAGACCTTCATGTATTGGAACTCCACTCTATCAGATATTTTGACCCGATTCCTTTTTGGAAAGGGAGGATGTACTGATTCACCAGCGAACACAGGCTTCACAGCTGATGGGACGATCTTATCCATGATTTGCTCGTTGCCTCATTGATTGGAGCTTCGCCGTGATTTTCAGGAGGGTCCACTTGCCAAATATCATCCTCGGAATTTTTATTCCTCTCATTAGAAGGATGAGAAGATTGTACTATAAACGGTTATGCGTCCTTCTCTGCAGATTCTGCAGATATGTTTTTCTCCTTCTTTGCGGATTTTTTTTTTCTTTGACTTGAGGATTCGGTAGTCGGAACGAGGACTGTGTGAGCCTCAGATCCTATCCCGTCGAGAATATGCATTGGATTCATGGTTCCGATATCCACTTCTTCCCCAAGAAAATATTCATAGATGGGAATATCCTTCTTATTTTCCCCATATTCTTCTTCGGTGCTTTTGGATTCTTCCCACAGTCTTTTGAGCAAGCAATGGGGGAACCTCAGTCAACTGCACAACGAAAAATGGTTCAGAAGAATGTAGGGTACAAGAAAAATTATTTAAAATAAAAAGAGGATTGTCTTTCACTATACGGTTAAAACTTTGTTTGATTCTTTTGTCGCTGATTTTTTGACCAAGTTCAATGACTGAGAGTCGTAACTTGTATGAGTTGCTGAGAGAAATTCTACTGATATGCTGCCAAATTAGGATGTAAAACTTAAAAACAATAGAAAACGAAAAACTAAAAAGGTATTTTTGCCGAGGAGAGATACGATGTTTACTATCTACCGATTCTCGGACTCCACAAAACCCAAGAGTAAACAGGAGGTTCTGCGAAAAATATTCCATTGCTTTTAATATTAAACTAAGATCAAGACCACTCACGAGTTTTGGAAGGATGACTGGTCAGGTTCTTATGATCGGTCCTCATATTCGTATAAATGTAATTGTTCGTCTTCACCATAACTGCTGTCATTTCCTCAAAGACCCTGATGCCAATTGAAACGTCGATTTCGGTGGCTAAAAGCATCAATGTCGCAGAAATCCTAATTGATGCAGTCATCAGTTGTGATAATTAGATGTCATGTCTGCTAAAGTAAGACGTGATCAGGTGTTGGATCAGGAACCACAGCTTGGCATAATTCTGGAATCAAGACTCGTATACACAATAATACCTCATAATAGGATTCCATACACTTTGATCTGGTCTCAGAATGATGAATATAAAACCAGGAGAGATGTTGAGTTCCTCAAGAATTTCTTCCATTCTCGCAAAGTTTAACCAAGTCAATTTGATGTCCGCCAAATTATGAGCTTCAACGACGAACAGAAGAATATTAGCTTCATAAAGATCAAGATGGCATACAAGACGTCCATTCCTATTGAGGTGTACTAGATAGACTGCATTGTTCGAGAAATGTTGTATTCCCTTTGTGGCTCTTTCGGGACTAGAGCCGAAAATGGGAACTTCTTCTACAGGATTGTCAACAACATTTTTCCCTTCTCTGTCGGCTCGAAACCAGTCTTCAGCAAACAAAAGTAGTTGAAGATGATCGAAGTTCAGCCAGGCAGTATATGTTAGAGCTTCATGATGACCTCTCATCGGATAAACTAGACTTAAGCCACCCAACAAACTGTTGTAAAAATATGACAGATTTAGCAACAACTCATTTAATTGCTAATTTTGCTACATATATGCGACAAACATGAATTTGCAACATAGAAACAATAAGAAGTTAAAATTTGTCACATTTTTTGTTACAATTATATATTTGCAACGATATATTACCATATTGCAACAATATATCACTATTGCAATATGGCTATTTTCTTGTAGTGTTTTCTCGAACATCAACGGAGCGACGACATCTTTCTCAAACTACAGCTTAAGAACGCAGAGCATATCAGATAAATCAAGCAAACTTACGGTGGTATATTAGAAAATAAAGTAGTAAAAGTGATTTAAAAGAAGAGACTTCAAGAGATAAAATACATTTTATCATGAAGAGAAATGAAGAAATTGGAGTGAGTTTCTCTTTTTGTAGAGATATGGTGCAATAAAAAAGGAGAATTATCATTAGGTATATGCAATCTAAAATGTTAGCACACTTTTCTAGGAGTGAAAATTCTACTTCTCGGAGTAAACCGGAATTTTTTATGATTTATAACACTATGGGCAATTTAAACTCGGTCTAAATGGTTCCCCGAATTGAATTATATCAATATGCCGAGATGGAAGCCCATCTTCATTATGAAAAAACAAGTTCTCAGTTCTTTACTTATGAACCTAATCTTACAAATTCATTGAGATTTAATTCATATCTCACAATAAATTGCATCCCTCAAACAAGGCCCGTCAATTAAACTCAACTTGGCCCACTTGGTCAAAGGCAGTCAAAGATACATCGGCTGAGAGAGAATAAAGGAAATAAATCGGTTATAAAATCAGAAGACAAAGGACGAGGAACGCGATTCACGTACATACGAACTATCTGGCACAAGATTAAGGTTTTCCTAGTTTACCTTATTCTTGCCAAGTTGATCATCATTTCACAGTCTTAATCTTTTTTTTAATTACCTTTTTTCGATCAATAAACGTTTTTCAAATAACTCACCATCAAATTTGTGTCTACATACACAGTGTGCTTAATTTAGATTTACAGAAAAAAACATAAGCAAAGATTGGGAAGGTCGACTCCAACAAGAAATGGCTTTGTCGGCATCAGAAGAGTGATTCAGATGCGGCATCTTGATAATGGTTCCTCAAAGAAAAGAAACTAGAGCGAACAAAACATCCAGCTTTAGTTTAGTAATTGAATTTCACATTCGCAGTTTACCAAACAATATTTGGGTAAACAATCTATTTTCCCACAAGAACTATAATATAGCAACAGATTCCCACCGAATTATGAAATTGTGTCAAACTTTCCTGATTTGAAAATTATAAATGTATATCTCCATAAATTAACTATTTCAAATGTATTTCTCCAGAAACTAATAATTCAAAACTTAATAACTCATAGACTATGATTTTAATTGGTTTATCGTTAACTAAATAATTTTAAACAGGTTAAACCAAACCAAAATTTTTTTTTTTGTTAAATTCTAATTATAATTAAAAAGATAAAAAAATTATTGTTGCCAAAATTTAACGTCGTCGCCATTGTTCTTAGAATCAGTAGTCAACGTCATCACCCTTTGTTCCTTGCTCGAGTTTAATAACAAAAGAGATATAAATTAATGAGATCCTAATATTCGTTAAGGAAAAACAAATAATAAACATAAGCAAGAGCCATGAATAGTACAATGGCTTGTTCTTCTTCGCCGAGTTTCCTTCGCCGTTGATTAAGACCGCTGCACCATGAATTCGCTCCTCATGACTATACTCGTCTCAGGCAGCCGCGTCTCTCCTGTAATAGAATGATCAGCCACCACAACAATCCAACGCCTGATTCCAGAATCTACCAATGAACACCACTCTTACTCATTCAATTCCAAAATCAAATCCGTTACTAATCAATTTTTAATCAAAATATAGTTTTTTTCTTTGAAATTTCAACAAAAAAGGAACAATAAATTTTAAACAGTTTTTTTAATTAAAATTAGTTTTGGTTTAGACGGTTTAAAATTATTTGGTTGATAATAAACCAACTAAAACCATTGTGTATGGACAATTAAGTGAAACTATTGGTTCAAAGAGAAATATATTCAAAATTGTTAATTCATGATGAAATAAGTTTATAATTTTCAAATTAGGTAAGTTTGGCACGAGATCATAGTTCGGTAAAAATCTTATAATAGTTTTCGTGAGGAAATAGATCGTCTACCCACAATATTTTGATTAATTCTGGATTTATTTAGAAGAGATTTCATCCTTGTCGTAGATGTGTGGCAATCTGAGATTTCTAATAGATTTCTTAAGAAGATTTATTAAGATTTTTGTAATAATTTGACAAGATATTATGAAACAAGAACTAAAAACAAGAACTAATTATAATGTTTTTGGATTTATGCTTTCTTATGAATAAAAGCAATCAAGGAAAAGAAAATTAAAATCCAAGTCACTATACTTCAATTCTAGGTTGATTTTGATTTCAGTTTTCCTTTTGATGTATTTGTAGTAGTACTTCTTGTAGAACTGGTGTTGGAGATCCTCTGACAAAGTCTGTCGAGTAAACTGAAATTGGCCTACTACATAAAAAGGCGATCAAAGATTACAAGGACTTAGATACAAAAAAAAGAAGACTGTATTCTATTTTTACCCTATTTAGTCATTATAGGAAAGCATGTATTTTGCTACTGAAATATCAGTAGCGAATCAGTCGCTAAACTGTTTTTAACAAGTGAGTTACGACTGATTAAATTAGTCGGGAATCAGTTGCTAGCGCAGTTGCCAATCAGTCGGTGAACAGTAGGAAATTCAGAGACTGAATTACGACTAATACAGTGAATACCTTACGACTGAAAGTACGACTTCAATAACGATTGCTGTACCGACTGATTTACCGACCAAGTACAGGCCCATTTGCCGACTGATATAGCGACTGATTTACCGGTTGTTGTTACACAGTCGCTAATTATTTTTGCTACTAATTGGCGACTGATTAGTGACTGTTCCGTGAAATATATTATGACTGATTAGTGACTAATTTATATTGCATTGTGACTACATGACTGTTTTTAAGTAGATTTCACAATTTGGTTTTCAATAATTTATGCTATTGGGAAGGTTATTTTTTTTTATGAACCTGACGATCTAAAGGCAACTAAAAAACATTTTGAAATTATAAAAGAAAAATGTTATAAAATTTTAAACATCCAAAATAAATCCATACAAACATCTAAAATAAAATATAAATCCTTAGAAATACATAAAAGAGGCATGATCTATTCAAGAGGAGGAGATGAAGTGGATTCCTTGGCATTGAAGTCCAAAAATCTAGGGTCTGTTGAGGACATGTACCTCTTAACCAGTGACAATTCATTGATATCAGCCTGCTGAGAAGCTACAACACTGCTCCGTTCTTCCTCGGCCTTTGCAGCTAGAGCTCATCTTCCCCGGCCTTTGCAATGAGGGCAGCTTGCTCCTTAAGTTGGCGTTGAGCCTCTTTTATTTGTTGCTGCATCTGCATGAAAGCAGAGAAGCTTCTTGGGTCGCTTGGCTTGTCCTTCATCTGATTCTTCAAGCTTCCAATACCAAAAATATGGCCTCTACTGTTGGTGAAAGTTGACTAGAAAAACAAAATTGTGAAAGTGACTATATCAATACCAATACCAATCAAGTACAAATATCAATACCAATCAAGTAATCAGAAGAATACTAAAGACTCATAACTAAGAATCCTAAATGAAAGTGACTATATCAATAACAATACCAATATCAATCAAGTACCAATATCAATACCAATCCTAAATAAAAGTGACAATGCCAATACCAAAAAGTAAACGTAAAAATAAAAAGAAACACTTGACCTGAATAAAGACCTCATTATCCTCATGTATTGATAGAACAGGATGTTGTCCATCAGAGTCATCGCTCTCAAGGCTGAGCAATTTCACTTCCTTGTTCTTCTTGTAGGCCTCAGCAACTTTTTCGGCTTTGTAATCAACAAAGGTTCCATCTGCCTTAGTATGAGCCTTGATGAATACTTCAGAAAAACTGACTGGTCTTCCATGTTCAACTACCTGAAATAATATAGAAGACAGAATCAATATATAAAAATTACAAGTATCATTGTAAGCAGAGAAAATGAATAAGCAAAAGGAACTGACCAGCTCTGGTTCGATTTGCATATAAAACTTCTGGCCCGAGTTATGCTTGTGAACACCATGACCCTTACAGTAAGAAAGTTGAGCTGCTGATATTGTCGAACTCTTTGCCATGGCTGTGTCAGTGTCCCAATGGGCACACATTTCTTTCCAGAGTGTATCGTGGATCCACGATGGTTGATCTCGATATGTACGTACCGAGCTGACAATGTCTTTCATACGCAATTGACAAATGGACTCTAAATGTTCTTGAACGATACCAGTCAATGGTATCTGCCATATATGACTTTTCTACCAAAAAAATAACACAGAAAATAGGTGTTAATCATCAAAAACCAAAGTGGCTGAAGTTATTAAATTGGCAATTAAGAGACAGGAGGGTTATCGAAAATTCTAGAAAATACTTTTCTTTTCTATGTCGAGGCACAGAAGACCAGCTATAGAATGGGACATTAAATTTGTTGGTAAAAATCTTTGTAATCTTCCTGGTTAAGTTGGACTTATCATAACCAAACCTACAAACACATAAAGTTGAGTGGTCAAGACAACTTATAATCTGAAGAAACACAATAACAAGACTTATAACCTGAAACAAACAAGCATATAAGCTGAAACATAAACTAAAACTGAAACACAATAACAAGACTTATAACCTGATAAGCGTATAAACTGAAACCCGACTTTAAAAACAAACTAAAAGAGAGCATCACAATTTGAAAATAAATACAACTTAACTTATAACCTGAAACACTAACTAAAACTATAAAACCAGACTTATAACACAAAGCAGACACCATTCGTTCTTTTTTTTATAAAACTTCGAATCTGAAATTTAAACTGAAACTGAAACACAAAAACAACAGCACAACCTGGAATAGTAACTCAAACTAAAACCAGACTTATAACCTGAAACTCAAAGCAGAATCAAAGCATACACAAGACAGAATTATAGCCTGAAACTCAGACTCAAACTGAAACACAAACAAACAGCAGTATTCGGCCTGAAGGAAAGAAAGCATTACCATGTAGTACCCGGCTCGAGGCTGCGAGACAGAACGGTTGTATACTGCTCTCGGCCTGGATGGCTTAGCAGGGATGTCAAAATGTCCATCCGGTCTTCGGAGAGATTAGGTTGAACAGGAGCCTCAATGTCATTGTGGTCTTCTAGAGTGGGAGAATTTTGTGCCTGCGAGCTGTTAAGGGACTGAGCTGGTCAAGTTGATCGCGTTTGGCGTTCTTGAGGTAGAGGGGTTGCAGCCCTTGGAAGCTGAGGTGAAAGCGTTGATGCAGAAGGTGGAAAGAGCTGTCTCGGAGGAGGGTAATCTCGAACAGAAGGGAGAGGAGGATTGTTGTTAGGGAGAACTGGCGAGATAGACTCAGATGGAACCCTCAGAATAAAGTCATACTGAGAGGGTAAAGTCGATGGTCGCTTACCAATCGAAGAAGACATAAGAAGAGTACGCTTCCTTTTGCCACCAGCAATCACGAAAGAGAGATCCTAGGAATCGACGAGACAGAGACGGAGAAGGGGAGAGGAATTTGCTGATTGAGAGACATAAGGTTTCAGTGGGTCAAGATCGGTTTCAGAAGATGAGATCTTTGGGAACAATTAAACCATGCAGAAGGTTGAGATGGAGAGAAAATAGGATTAGGGTTTTCTTCTTTTGTCGAGTAGATTAAGGCAAGGGAGGTAGCGATTTGGGCTTGTGCGGGTTAGATCCAATAAATTGGTCATATTTGTAGTACTTTCTCGATTAAAGAACATCCACGAAGCCGCGGTTGCTCACCCGAGTACCTCTACTAATTACAGGCTCATACCACTTACTTTTTAAGTGTGATATTCAAATTGCTCATCCACTCATAATCCATTTGTATGATATCAGTTAAGATCCTATAGTAATGAGCTTCATCAGATGCATTTGTATAAATCTCTCCCTTTACAGATATTCCAAGTCTGTTTTCTCTCACCATGGTTTTGCGTATGAAAGAAAAAACCTCTTGTGAAATAAATGGGTCATGTTTTGGCCTTATTAATGGGTCAATGCATAATTTCTTTAACCAAAATAGGGAAAGGATGTCTGTTGCTCCAGTACGTAATCTGCATATATATAAAGAATTATAAACAATTCATTACATAGATAAGGCAACAAGATTACTAATAGTTACATAATCTTTCGCCCATATTTGATATTCATCGGCCCTCTTCTCGAAGAGTTCTTTTTCGGACTGGTCTGGATATTTTGCAGTAATCCAATCTTTGAACATGCTATATTAATTAGACCAACATAAATAAGAGAAATTAAAGTGGGATATATTTTAAATATAAATTGAAGGTATATATGCGATGACAATCAAATTATACCTCTCAAATGGCTGAAAATAGTCACAATTTCGCAAAACATAGGCATGTGCGCATCGATACTCTTTCTCAGATAGCCACATTTCTTGCAATTCCCCCCCCCACTAGGACGACCTACATGAGTAAAGATACCAGGTACTCCTTCAACATGATATACATGGACTTCACCTTCATCAAATCTTGTGAACCTACCCAAATGATGACAACAATTTTGAAGAAAGCATGAAAATGTAAACATATGAATGATTATATGCATTTACCTTGATTTTGTTTGTATATGGTCCGCAAAGTAGTGCTCAGAGAAATAAGCTATCTCAGCATTGATATGATTCAACTATCAATCCTAATTCATATCTGTTGTTTTTTGCATTCGCTTTCAACTTTTTGAAATTCCTTTCAAAGAGATAAATTCACATATATTGCACGGAGCCTCCTAGTTTAGCTTCGTAGGGGAGATGTATATGCAATTGCTCCATCACTTCAAAAAATGATGGTGGAAAGATCTTTTCCAAATTGGAATTATCAGAACTATGTTCTGTTTAAGTATTTTTGAAGCAATCTTTTTGCATGGTTCTGGAGCAAAGGTCACAGAAAAATGAACCAACACCTACAATATACATTCAAATTGCATATCATTACTAACACAAATTTTAAACACATAGAGTTGATTCATAAAACTATAAATTAGTACCTGATAAAGAAAGATGGACGTTCTGGTCTAGGTGTTCTGCAAATATAAAAGGAAGTAGCCTCTCAATAAAAGCATGGCAATCATGACTCTTCATGCCTGAAAACTTGCCTTTCTCAATATCAACACAACTAGCTAAGTCTGAAGCATAACCATCTGGAAATTTAACCGCATGTTTCACACATTCCAATAAACGTCTTCTTGTATTATCTTCCAATGTGTAGGGAGGAAAAGGAGCTTGACCATCACGATCAACATGTATGTGTTTCTGATCACAGGTAAGTGCTACATCCAATCTTGACTTGATTGTGTCGTTCGACTTACCCTTCACAGTCATAAGAGTATTCATGATGTTGTCAAAATATTATTCACAATGTGCATCATATCAAGATTGTGTGAAATAATGAGATCCCTCCAGTAGGCATCTCCCAGAATATGCTTTCTTTGTGCCAGTTATGGTACTTCCAATACCCATGTTTCTTCATCTCGTGACCATTTCCACCATAGATAGAAGTTTTTGGTGGATTGACACCATTTAACCTCTCGGAATAAACTTGCTCACCAATCAAATATTCAGGTGGAAAATTATTCATAACATGTTTTCCCTTCAAAAAGTCTTTTTTGTTCTTCCTTAGTGGATGAACATGAGGAAGAAATTTTTGATGACAATCAAGACAGCATGTCTTCCTTCCATTAGTCAGATAAAAAGTCTTTGTATCTTCCATACAAATTGGACAAGACAACTTTCCATGGGTTATCCATCCTCATAGCATGCAATATGTCGGAAAGTCGCTTATCGTCGAAAGAAGCACAACTTTAAGATTGAAATTTTGATTCAAAGACACATCGTATGCTTTGACTCCAGTAGACCACAACTCTTTTAAATCCGTAATCAAAGGTTTGAGGAAGATATCTAGACTAGCTCGCGGGTGATTTGGCTCTGAGTTCAAAATTGTGAGAAAAAAGTACTATGTATTCATGCACATACCAGGGGGTAGATTATATGGAGTCAAGATCACTGCCACAACAAATGATTATTAGACATCCCAAATGGATTGAATCCATCTGTTATTAAGCCGAGATAAACATTACGAGGTTATTTGGCAAATCGGGGATATACATCTTGGAAGTGTTTCCACTCCGCCGCATCTGACGGATGACACATTTCACCTTCTTTTGCTTGGTGCTCGGCATGCCATCTCATTGTTGCTGCAATCTTTTTGCTCTGATACATTCTCTTAAACCTGTCAGCAAGAAGTAGATACCACATACGACTATTTGATACTTTGGTTCTACGTCGTTCATGTCTAGGCTTCCATCTTAGTGCATCACAAAATTGATAGTTGTCCCACCTTTCATCCTCTTTCCAGAAGATCATACAATTGTTAACACAAACATCAATTGCATAGTATGGAAAACCTAAATTAAGCATCAACCTTTCTGTCTCGTAATGTGAACTGGTTGATTGGTTTCCATCTGGTAAATAGTCTGCAACATTTGGCATACAAATCTACACACTTTTCACTCATATTATCATTTGCCTTAGTTTGAATAATCCTAAAAGCTAATGATAGTTGCGAGTGACCTTCTCAATAATTGTTGGGGTCAAAATCGATCACGGTAGAATCAATGCTAGAAAAATCCCGAGAAATATTTCTTATCTAAAAAAGAAGTATAGATCCAGGACAAAAGCTTCATGTAACTTAAAAGAAAGAATTTATACGACAAGTTCTTGGATAGGATGGTACGATCCAAACAAACAACTATCGGGAAAACAAATAATTGTTGTGGTCAACAACGGTTATCTAGAAATCAATGCTAGAATTGTGTTTCTGTACGAAAGCTTTCTCGACACAATCTCGGTAAAAGGTCCCGAGCAAAGGACTCAAAAGAAATGGTTACACAGGATGCGCGACATCCAACTCTCCAAACGCGCGAGTAGGACCGAGCATGGACCGGACCTTATTCCTTCTGATTGAACCTCAGCGGATCCACCACTCATTTTTTCTCGATCATAGTTACCCTTGGGACTTTACGATAATAATCGCGATGACTCATTTTTGGGAATGAAGTTCATTGTTATCGTAGAAACAGAAATGGTTAACTTAACACCACAGTTGTCTATACTATACGAGAAGTGTGAACTTCCTCGTTAAATCGACGTCGTATCATTAAACTTTCTTTCGAAGTAATCGTGAAAACCTTTAAGTCAAAATACGGCCCAAAGAGGCCTAGAATGCGACTAAAGACCGACTTGCCATTTTATACGAAATTAAGACCAGCAATGTTATGAAGGTGTATCGTTACTCACAGAAGAAGATAAATCTCGCAAAATCGGAAGATAAATGTCAAGTTTCCAAGATAATGATGAAGATCGAGATAAAAAGGAATATTTTTGGGAGACGATAAACTCGACCTAGGGGAAAAAAGGAAAGGGGAACCGACCCAGAAGACATATATAAATAGAGCTAAAGCAAAAGGCACATGGATCCCGGAGATTTAGACCAAGAGAAGCTCTGTTAGTTTATTAGAACTTAGAACTTAGGTGGCTAGAAGGACAGAGTTATACTCAGACGTTTCTCCATCTTTGTTCGATGATTCTTATTTCCTTAGACTCTACAACTCATTGCACTTTGAAACCCTAAGCTTTATTCTCGACAAGATCGGTTTCTATGACTGACACTCGATTACCAGACGAACTTGCTCCGACAGTTCGATCTCTTGGTCCACTCTTTTAATTGAACTACGTCCGACTTGATCCTCAAAAGGGATACGTTGGCAGCCTTTCTTAGGTCCAGTTCTAAATCCTTCAAACCTTTTAGTCTTTTCGTCTATTGCTAAGTGAGTTGAAGCCACATAGGTTTCTCTCGACAAAGGTGGTAGAGCTAGCAAACTTAGTCTCGTTTTACTGCTTGTGTTATATGAATTCCTTTGTGATCCCGCTTCCAGACAAGCTTAATGTACGCTTTTGTCTCTGGAGCGCTCGTATGCAAATTTGAAATAAAGATATATTCTTTTCTAAATTTGTTTTTTTTTATCTTTTCGTGCTTTCCAAGTTTACTCGATTACTTGTCGTTGTCTCTATAAAAAAATCATGGACCTCCAGGAAAGTTAGGGTTTCTTGAATTTCCTAAATTTACGGATATCGGTGGTGTGAATTTTGGTTCCCACAGTTCGGCACTAGAAGGAGGGGGGTCAGATTACTCTTATTCATGGCCACAAAATGCTTGATCGAAACAATTTCTGGAAATACGAAAGACAATGTCGCAGCTCGCAAGAACGCTGGTAAAACAACTCTAGCAGAGACTACTCCCATCGCCAACGCTTATGCAAATGCCGCAGTGCTTGAGAAAATCGAAAACCTAGTCGCGACTTCTCGCCACAAGTGGAGTACCAAAAAAAAACTCGCGATTTCTCTCACTAAACAGAATGGACAACGATAAACTTTATCAAACCCCGTAAAGTTCGTCTCACTACCGAGTTGGAAAAATCTCAGCGCATAAGCATTCGATAAAATGATTTTTTTTCGAAAACTTTTCGGAAAAAATAAAACTTGCTCTCCCAGAAACTGCGGCCAAACCCTAGATTATTCACGGAGAAAGGAAGCACAACAAATCGGGTGCACAACCCGCACTGCTGTACCTCTTCCAAACAATATTCGAAGAAACGACGTTGATCTCTATTGAATCAACCGAAACCTAAAACGGCTGATGAAAACTAAACTAAGCGAAATGAGTGACTGTATCCCTCACTGCTAAAACATATTTTGAAACGAAAGATTTGTAAAAAGTCTGGCTTCGATTCTACGTGACATATTCAGTGAATTCTCGGTGATTGTCACTTAAACTTACTCCAAAAAAAAATACTCAAAATCACCTCGGATCAATCCTGCGGAAATAAGAAAATCTCCGATTAAGTTGACTCCCGATAATTAAGCTCACCACAGCCAAATTTTCAGAGGCTGAAACGTGAGTTTTCCAAAAAAAAAACGGCTCTCGTACAGCCAAACTCGAAAACACGCTTACATAACGACTTTAGTAAAGTTAAACTTAACAACATTTTACGAAACAGCTTTCTTAATGCTAAACTCACAGCATTTTGTGGGATAACTTTAGTAAAATTAAAGCTCAACAACATTTTTCCAAACAGCTTTCGCAAAATCAAACTTGACAATATTTTATGGAACATCGTCCGCAAAGTGAAACGAGTTAGCATTTTATGATACAACTCTCGTAGAAAAAAAATTGAAAACATTTGTGAAACGAACACACCAGCATACCATCAAAACTCGAGTCGAACCATTCCAACTAGCCGAATGGGCGAGTTGGACCGAACAAGCCGTCCAACTCGCCCGTTCAGCGACTTGGACCAACGAGCCATCCAACTTGCCCATTCGGCGACTTGGACAAAACGATCCATCCAACTCGCCGAACGGGCGATTTTGACGAATGAGCCATCAAACTCGCCGTGTGGGTGAGTTGGACCGAACAAACCATCCAAATCGCCCGTTTGGCGAATTGGACCAGTCTAACTCACCGAACGGGTGATTTGGACTAAACGAGCCGTCCAACTTGCCCATACGGAAAGGTGTACCAAACGAGCAGTCCAATTCGCCCATTCGGCGAATTGGACCGAACGAGTCGTCCAACTCGCCAAATGGGCGAGGTGGACCAAATGAGCTATCTAACTCGCATGTTCGGTGACTTGGACCGAACGAGCCATCCAACTCGCCGAACGGGCGATTTGGACCAAACAAGACGGCCAACTCGCCAAACGGGCGAGTTGGACTGAAATAGAAGTCCTTTGGATCACCAAACAAGATTTTATGATCAAAATAAGTTAGACGCGCACCGTCCAACTCGCCCCGATGGCGAGTTGGATCTATTCCCTCAAATCTCCTCCTGGAGAGTTTTTCATGCCATGGTGAGCTTATCCTTTTTCTTCTCCTTTGAATCTCGATCGAAACGCTTTTCGTTTCATCTCAATCGGAGTTTCCATTGGGATTTTATGATAAAAACAAGTAAGACTAGCCTAAACTCCTTGGCTTGCTCCTACTCGACCTCTTGGGCATTCTACTCACCCTTAACTCCATCTTTGCGTTCTCCTTTGAATCTCGATCTAAACTTCTCTTGTTTCTTCTCGATTGGAGTTATCGTTGGAACTTTACGATAAAAACCGCTAAGACTTGTTTTCTCTTATGAATTCAGATTAATTTTATAAAACAGCACCGTTTAACTTAACACCCTAGTCGCCTCAACTATACGATTAATTTGAAAATTCCTATAAAAATTGACGTCGTATCAAAGGTACTCTCTCGAAGAAATCTTAAAAAAGTATAAGTTGAAAAACGGCCTGACAAGGTCTGAAACACACTTACAATTTTAGACAAATCGAGTCCAATGATATTATGACGGTCTATCTTTTATTTGTAGGAAATGATAAAAGTCAAGTTCGGAAAATAAATGCCAAGTTTCAAAGGATAAACACCAATATCAAAAAATATGGATAGACGAAACAAAACCGCAAGACATGTTCGAGCCTAAATGCGGGCAGGAAGAACTAATATCTTTACCATTCTTAAGGCGCATACAGACAAGAGAAGAGGAAGGGGGAGATGAGCAAGCAAAACGGAGAAGAGGTTAACCCAAACCTTCGAGAAAACTAAGGTATGGCTGGCTTGGAAGTTTTTGAAATCAGACTTGGAATTTTCGTAGGAAGGTACTAAGAAATATAAACGCTTCGGAGATCGCCATAAAACTTTAAGGAGCTTAGGATCTAGGAGAATATTCAAGCGAGCTAAGTCTTAGGAAATTTTCTTTCTTGATCAATTGTTCTGTGACTGTTCAATCATATCTTGCAAACCAATCTAAACTCTCAGAAAACCGAGAAACGATCGCCACGCATACTCAGCTCGCTTCCTAAAGAAAGAAAGAACTAGAAACACGAATGTCGTCTTAAAACCGACTCGTTCCTAGAAATTTTCTTAAAACCGACATATTCCTAGTCATAAACCCGAAATTCACCAAGTCACAATCCTAGCGTCGTTTTTAAACCGACCTGGATTGTCAATCATCCCAATCTTCGAAAGAAAAAACGTATAGAACCCTTCAAAATATCGGTTCAGCCGTTTTGTTTCGTAAAAGAAGGAGGGAGTAGGTACGTATATTATACTCGTATACTCTCATACTTAAAAAAAAAATCTCGGCATTAAGATAACGCTTTCTACAAAGCAAATTCTCGGAGCAGTAGACAGAAAATCATTTAGCCAATGCGATGCGTCATAAAACCGATCATCCATTACTTTTTTACAACTATTACATTTTATACGGAAGAGCCTATGGGAAAATAAGATTGGTGTCATGAAAAACAACTTTGCAATGCGGTAAAGAGAATGAGGAAACACACATTCATCGTTCAAAAATATCACGAGTAATCTGCAAGAGACATTCTCAATTTACTTCTATGTCATTCACTTCTCTTAAAACTTACGCGAAACATCCTTCGAATAGCCACAACAAGTTATGCGAAGAAAATTTCGGAAACAAACGTAGCAAGTTTTACGGAGAAGTGTTTTCGATAATTTGCGTATAGCTAAAAACAAAGTCATATGACTCGTATCTCAATGAAAAAAAATAATCTTTATCTCTTCGCACTACGATCTTATAGATATCATTCTTTAGCCATGCAGCTCGCTGGCTTCTGCCTCCCATCTCCCGCGGTTCCATCCGAGTAGGCAATCATCTTGCACGGGTTCTTTATCGAGCCTCTTAGGTTCTGTCTTCATCATACAAAAAACAACAACTTCGTACGATTATAGGTAAACATTATACGAAGCTTTCATCATGTAACTGATACCTAAAGTGGAAAATCGTTTCTAACACCATTAGCCATCCTAGCACGGAAAACTCCGACTCGTCCCATCAATCTTGACAAACGCTCTTTGGACCTTGGCCAATTAGCCTTCCGATAAAATCTGAACCGGAATTCGCCGTCCTCTTTAGGATAGTTCTAAACTAACATGACCTTAATGTTAACACGAACGTTCCATAGTCTAATCCGTGACCAGCAACGTCCTCGGCTATGCGGCTGAACACATCCTTCAGACCAAGCCAACATGTTTGAGGGACCATTGCTCCATCCAATCACTTAGCAGCAAAACGACAATCCACGATTAGTCTAAAAATGGCAAGTGCAGATAACTATCGTATAACCCAGAATCAGAAATCATACGTTAAATTCTTAATATATTGAAACTTAGTCGTAACCACCGAACAGTTAACAGAAAACTTAAACTTGTCGACAAATGATCAAGTTCAATATTTTCTGCAGTTTACTCTAAACCCACAATTGTTTTACAAGTAAAAAGTGGCACACAAGGAAAAACTGGTGACAAATCTCCTAGAGCTATACGAAGAATCCTTAACTATACACGAAATAAATCTCGGGGGGCCGACTCTTCACAAAGCATAGTGAAGGAAGTCGCACATTCTCAGGGTCAATTAACGCGACCCATTGGTCATATATCCTTGCTAACAAATTAAGCAATTTAACGTCCGAACAGGAGCAGCAGTTTTGGCCGCGAACATCCGCAAACAAAAAAAAATGTTTCTCAGCCGTAAGGTTAAAAAAAACCCTTGCGATGCCACACATCTTCAAGCCCGTGAACATTTCAAGCACAAAATGCGGCATACGAAAGAAAAACTCAACCTTCGACACAGCGAGACGTCGCTGACGCTTGAAGAACTGTCTTTCGTCAATACTTTCCGAAACGGAATGCTCACCTTAAAAACAGTCCATTCGTGACTATAAAACACACACACCTTCTTAAACATGTATCCTTCACGAAGATTCAAAAACGGTAATATCTACGAATAAATTTGTTGCTGATCACAACAAACTCTCAATGTCCTTAATAGACTAACCATCTCGTAGAGATAGCTCTCGAACACCAGACACAAGGGTAATAGTGCTATAAAAGAAATCTGAAGTTTTGGTCATCACTTTTGGGAGACTTAAAAATTGTCCCCAAAGAGATACTTAATTCCTACCATAAAAGTCATATAAGCCGAGGACATATCGCGGACTTTAAAGCGGGACGAAATAAGGTTAAAAGTGACATGGGAAATGTAAGCCAAAGTAGTCATCGCACCCCCTAAAACCGTGATTAGACCTAGGTCTTACCCTAAACCTAGAACACTGGTCTCTAAATCCCTAGGAAAAGTATCAAACACCCTGATACGAGATCCTAAATTTTTTCTCTTGGCTAATACTCAAATGTCTTCAGAAATCCAGAAGGTTTACACTCTGCAGAAAACTCTCGAAACAGACCACGAGTATAGCACTTCACCCAGAGTTAGATTATGAGATGACAACTCATACTCTTCCCTCTGTATTCACACGAATACTGATATACTATAGATTTTACCTATTTTACCTATGATATACATAGTATATTTAGAGTCTTTTATATCCATTTGACATTGTTTTAGAGCATTTACAGGTCTAGATACTTATTGGAAGCAATTGGAGCTTTTGGACTATTTTGGAGCAATTAGGACTACTCAGCAAAAACCCAGAGTCGGATCCAGAATTATGAATGGAACATCGATCGATGTCACACATTTTTCGCCTATCGACGACGAAGTCGGCAGAAAGATTGAGAAATTACAAGTTTTACCCAGAAGTCTCATTAATTGCAAGACAAGTCTATGGCCGAATTTAGACTATTTATTAGGGTTTTCTATCTCTGTTAAACCCTAAGCTTATTATTTTGAAACTAAGCAGCCAAAAGTTACACAAGAGTTTTAGAGTTGGAACACATTGCTACATCTATCGGAGAGAAAGATCTTATCATCATTAAGAGAAGATCTTGAACTCATTATCTTTTTACTCATTCTATTATATGCAATTTATTCATAATTTAATGATTTTCTTTATTGCTATGTTTGAGTAGTTCTCTATCATATTTAGGGTTATTCAATAGTAGTACCGTATAGGTGATTTTACAGAATTGTTAGGGTAATTTTCTTGGTTATTTGTTTAAGTTACACTTAATGCTAAGTTGAATTTGATCACTTCAATATTAGAAATTAAGGTCCTCTAGCGCAAGCGAGAGCATGATTATAACCTTGAATCTATCTTAAACAGTCTAAATAACTAGTAACAAACGAGAGTTGAATTAGAAGTTTAGAGAAACTATTAAACCACGAAATTAGTTCTGTTTAGAATGAGCATCGATCGACGCTCAGCCGAGATGCACGAGAGTGATCTCCTAAACTCTAAGGCTTAAATTCTGAACGAAACTTAATAAAACCTTAGCAATCTATTAAACTGCATTATGAAAATCTACCTTAGAATTTCCCCTAAGTCTAGTGCTATAAAAATAATCTTCACAAAACCAAACCAATCTTAAAGATTGCTTTTATTGTTATTGTTATAATTCATCTAGCCTTAATTCAAAGATAATAAATCTATTGTGGAATCTTAGAGTCTACGTGGATTCGATCCCTAAGTACTACATTGAACCTCTTATTTGAGAGAGTAAAGTGGGAATATAGGGTTAATTTGAAAGTGAAATAAAACCCACATCAAATTTGGCACCGTTGCCGGAGACTCTTTCTTATTGCCATTAGATTTCGTTTAGAATATTGTCTAGATTTTTACTTTACTGTTTGCTAAATTATTCTTTCCCTAAACCTTATGACACATGTACTTAAAGGAGAGAATAAGGATTCTGGACAACAACCATCGATCGAAGAAGACCATCTGGCATCGATCGACGTTAGTTCACTTCTGTCAGGCGATACTCTTCCGTTACCATCGATCGATAGCGATCAACCGAAAGCAGGTAAGTACGGATTTACTAAATCTAATAATGAGAAAGTAGTCTTGATAGAACCAATGAACAATAAAAGCAACGAAGCAAGCCAACTAATTTATTACTAGGAAGCTGCAATTCCTAATCAAATCACTAAATCTCCAAAGAATGAGATAAACCTTGAATTGCCAATGCTCGAATACCTAAATCCCAGCATAACTTATTCCAATAGATATGCAATTCGATTATCCGATAACCATGCTGGAGGCTATGAACTTGACATCGATTTCCTAATCATGGCTCGAAAAAATCAGTTCAGTGGCTCTCCTATTGAACACCCGAATGATCACATCGAGATGCTAGAAGACATGGTGAACGACAATTTCCATCGCTGCAAACTTTTTTGTTTTTCCCTACAGGGTAACGCCAGGAGGTGGCTGAACCAGCTACCACCAGGATCCCTGACTTGTTCGGAAGACATTCGAAGCGCTTTCATAAATCACTTCTTTGACGAGGAGAGATATTGGGAAGCGAGAAGAGAAATATCCACTTTCGTTCAAGGTAGTCGCGAATCATTTAGAAACTACTGGAATAGGTTTAAGAGCTACAACTTTTGTATCCGCACCATCGATTCTCAGAACCCCAACTAATCAATACTTTCTATAGAGAACTCAGCCTAGACTGCCGAACCATCCTTGATACAGCCAGCGACGGGAACTTCGGTACCCGAACCCTACAAGCGCTAAAAGGCTAATAGAAAACACAGCTTTAGGTCAAGATTTCGAAAAAAGAGACACCAAAAGGAGGGAAACACCATTATTCACAGAAGATGAGCACTCGATCCGATTTAGAGACACTTTGGCATCAGTTGCAGCACTACGGAAATGACTTATCATGATATTATGGTGAGAGCAACGCTGTCCATTACAACTTCGAAAAATGAGTTGAATTCTCTGACAACTTTCTGAACGTAACAGTCTTGGTGTTCACAAGAATAACTCGGGCCAGAAGTTTTATATGCAAATCGAACCAGAGCTGGTCAGTTCCTTTTGCTTATTCATTTTCTCTGCTTAGTATGATACTTGTAATTTTTGTATACTGATTCTGTCTTCTATATTATTTCAGGTAGTTGAACGTGGAAGACCAGTCAGTTTTTCTTAAGTATTCATCAAAGCTCATACAAGGCAGATGGAACCTTTGTTGATTACAAATCCGAAAAAGTTGCTGAGGCCTACAAGAAGAACAAAGACGCGAAATTGCTCAGCCTTGAGAGCGATGACTCTGATGGACAACATCCTGTTCTATCAATACATGCGGATAATGAGATCTTTATTCAGGTCAAGTGTTTCTTTTTATTTTTACGTTTACTTTTTTGTATTGGCATTGTCACTTTTATTTAGGATTGGTATTGATATTGGTACTTGATTGGTATTGGTATTGATATAGTCACTTCTATTTAGGATTCTTAGTTATGAGACTTTAGTATTCTTCTGTCTACTTTATTGTTATTGATATTTGTACTTGATTGGTATTGGTATTGATATAGTCACTTTCACAATTTTGTTTTTCTAGTCAACTTTCACCAACAGCAGAGGCCATATTTTTGGTATTGGAAGCTTGAAGAATCAGATTAAGGACAAGCCAAGTACCCAAGAAGCTTCTCTGCTTTCATGCAGATGCATCAACAGCTAAAAGAGGCTCAACGCCAACTTAAGGAACAAGATGCCCTCATTGCAAAGGCATAAGAAGAACGAGATCTAGCTGCAAAGGCCGAGGAAGAACGGAGCAGTGTTGTAGCTTCTCAGTAGGCTGAGATCAATGAATTGTCACTGGTTAAGAGGTACATGTCCTCAGTAGACCCTAGATTCTTGGACTTCATTGCCAAGGAATCCACTTCATCTCCTCCTCTTGAATAGATCATGCCTCTTTTATGTATTTCTAAGGATTTATATTTTATTTTGGATGTTTGCATGGATTTATTTTGGATGTTTACAACTTTATAGCATTTGTATTTTATAATTTCAAAATGTTTTTTAGTTGCCTTTAGATCATCAGGTTCATAAAAAAAAGAACCTTCCGAATAGCATAAATTATTGAAAACCAAATTGTGAAATCAACATAAAACAGTCTTTATGTAGTCGCAATGCAGTAGTAAATTACTAACTAATCAGTCGTAATATATTTCACGCACCAGTCACTAATCAGTCGCCAATTAGTAGCAAAAATAATTAGCGACTATGTAACAACAACCGGTAACTCAATCGCTATATCAGTCGGCAAATGGGCCTTTACTTGTTCGGTAAATCAATCTTAAAATCAGTCGGTACATACTTTCAGTCGTACAAATCAGTCGTAAGGTAGTCACTTTATTAGTCGTAATTAAGTCGTAAAATTTCCTACTGTTCACCGACTGATTGGCAACTGCGTAGAATAATAGGGAATCATTCGCTAGCGACTGATTCCCTACTGATTAATTTAGCGACAAGCATATACCGACTATTTTAATCAATCGTAACTCACTTGTTAAAAACAGTTTAGCGACTGATTCGCTACTGATATTGCAGTAGCAAAATACATATTTTCTTATAGTGAATAAATAGGGTAAAAATAGAATAGAGTCTTTTTTTTGGTATCTAAGTCCTTGTAATTTTTGATCGCTTTTTTATGAAGTAGACCAAATTCAGTTTACTCGATAGACTTTGTCAGAGGATATCCAACACCAGTTCTATAAGAAGTACTACCACAAATACATCAAAATGAAAACTGAAATCAAAATCAACCTAGAATTGAAGTATAGTGACTTGGATTTTAATTTTCTTTTCCTTAGAGTGCTTTTATTCATAAGAAAGCATAAATCCAAAAACATTATAATTAGTTCTTGTTTCGTAATATGTTGTCAAAATTATTACAAGTAATCATAATGAATCTTCTTAAGAAATCTATTAGAAATCTCAGATTGTCACACATCTACGACAAGGATGAAATCTCTTCCAAATAAATCCATAATTCATCAAAATATTGTAGGTAGATGATCTATTTCCTCATGAAAACTATCATATAGCATAAAATCTTTATCGAACTATGATCACGAGCCAAACTTCCCTGATTTGAAAATTATAAACTTATTTCATCATGAATTAACAATTTTGAATATATTTCTCTTTGAACCAATAGTTTCACTTAATTATCCATACACAATGGTTTTAGTTGGTTTATTATCAACCAAATAATTTTAAACTGTCTAAACCGAAACTAAAATTAATTTTAATAAAAAAATTGAAATTTATTGTTCCTTTTTTGTTAAAATTTCAAAGAAAAAACTATATTTTGATTAAAAATTGATTAGTATCGGATTTGATTTTGGAATTGAATGAGTAAGAGTAGTGTTCATTGGTTGATTCTGGAATCAGGCGTTGGATTGTTGTGGTGGCTGATCATTCTATTACAGGAGAGACGCAACTGCCTGAGACGAGTAGAGTCATGAGGAGTGAATTCATGATGCAGCGGTCTAATCAACGGCGAAGGAAACTTGGCGAAGAAGAATAAGCCGTCGTACTATTCATGGCTCTTGCTTATGTTTCTTATTTGTTTTTCCTTAAAGAATATTAGGATCTCATTAATTTGTATCTCTTTTGTTATTAAACTCTAGCAAGGAACAAGGGTGATGATGTTGACTGATTCAACAATGGCGACGACGTTAAATTTTGGCAATAATAATATTTATTTTTTAATTTAATATTGGACTTTAACAAAAATTGTTTTTGCTAAAAAAAGGAATTTTGGTTTGGTTTAACCTGTTTAAAATTATTTGGTTAACGATAAACCAATTAAAATTACAGTTTATGGGTAATTAAGTTTGAATTATTAGTTTCGAAGAGAAATACATTTGAAATTGTTAACTCATGGAGAAATACATTTATAATTTTCAAATCAGGAAAGTTTGACACAATTTCATAGTTCGGTGATGCTATATTATAGTTCTTGTGGAGAAATAGATTGTTTACCCAAATATTGTTTGGTAAACTGCGAATGTAAAATCCACTTACTAAACTTAAGCCGGATGTTTAGGTCGCTCTAGTTTATTTTCTTCGAGGAACCATTTTCAAGATGTCGCATCTGAATCAATCTTCTGATACCGACAAAGCCATTGCTTGTTGGAGTCGCCTTTCCCAACCTTGGCTTATGTTTGTTTTCTGTAAATCTAAATTCAGCACATTGTGTTTGTAGACACAAATTTGATGGTCAGTTATTTGAAAGACGTTTATTGATCGAAAAAAGGTAATTAAAAAAAAAGATTAAGACGGTGAAAAGATGATCAACTTGGCAAGAATAAGGTAAACTAGGAAAACCTTAATTTTGTGCCAGATTGTTCGTATGTACGTGAATCGCCTTCCTCGTCCTTGGTCTTCTGCTTTTATAACCGATTTATTTCCTTTATTCTCTCTAAGCCGGCGTATCTTTGACCGCCTAAGTTGAGTTTACTTGAAGGGCCTTGTTTGAGAGATGCAATTTATTGTGAGCTATGAATTCAATCTCAATGAATTTGTAAGATTAGGTTCATAAGTAAAGAACTGAGAACTTGTTTTTCACAGTGAAGATGGGCTTCCATCTCGGCATATTAATATAATTCAATTCGGGGAACCATTTAGACCCAGTTTAAATTGTCCATTGTGTTTTAAATCATAACTAAGTTCCGGTTTGCTCCGAGAAATGGAATTGTCACTCCTATAAAAGCGGGAATCGTGCTAACATTTTAGATTGCATATACCTAATGACAATTCTCCTTCGTTTATTGCACCATATCTCTACAAAAAGAGAAACTCACTCCAATTTCTTCATTTCTCTTCATGATAAAATGTAGTTTATCTCTTGAACACTCTTCTTTTAAATCACTTTTACTACTTTATTTTCTATTATACCACCGTAATTTTTCTTGATTTATCTGATATGCTCTGCGTTCTTTAGCTGTACTTTGAGAAAGATGTCGTCGCTCCGTTGATGTTCGAGAAAACACTACAAGAAAATAGTCATATTGCAATAGTGATATATTATTGTAATATGGTAATATATCATTGCAAATATATAATTGTAACAAAAATGTGACAAATTTTAACTTCTTGCTGTTTGTATGTTGCAAATTCATGTTTGTCGCATATATGTAGCAAAATTAGCAATTAAATGAGTTGTTACTAAACATGTCATATTCTTACAGCAATTTGTTGGGTGGCTTAAGTCTAGTTGATCCGATGAGAGGTCATCATGAAGCTCTGACATATACTGCCTTGCTGAACTTCAATCATCTTCAACTAATTTTGTTTGCTGGAGATTGGTTTCAAGCCGACAGAGAAGGGAAAAATGTTGTTGACAATCCTGTAGAAGAAGCTCTCATTGTCGGCTCTAGTCCCGAAAGCGCAACAAAGGGAATACAACATTTCTCTAACAAAGCAGTTTATCTAGTACACCTCAATAGGAATGGACGTCTTGTATGCCATCTTGATCTTTATGAAGCTAATATTCCTCTGTTCGTCGTTGAAGCTCATATTTTGGCGGACATAAAATTGAATTGGTTAAACTTTGCGAGCATGGAAGAAATTCTTGAGGAACTCAACATCTCTCCTGGGTTTATACTCATCATTCTGAGACCATATCAACATGTATGGAATCCTCTTATGAGGTATTATTGCGTATATGAGACTTGATTCCAGATTCATGCTAAGCTGTGGTTCATGATCACGTCTTACTTTAGCATACATGACATCTAATTATCACAACTGATGACTGCATCAATTAAGATTTTTGGGACATTGATGCTTTTAGCCACCGAAATCGACGTTTCAATTGGCATCAGGGTCATTGAGGAAATGACAACAGTTATGGTGAAGAAGAAGAATTAAATTTATATGAATATGAGGACCGATCATAAGAACTTGACCAGTCATCCTTCCAAAAATCGTGAGTGGTCTTGATATTAGTTTAATATTAAAAGCAATGGAGTATTTTTCACATAACCTCCTGTTTACTCTCGGGTTTTTTTTGGAGTCCGAGAATCAGTAGATAGTATACATCGTATCTCTCCCCGGCAAAAATACCTTTTTAGTTTTTCATTTTTTTTATTGTTTTTAAGTTTTGCATCCTAATTTGGGAGCATATCAGTAGAATTTTTTCAAGAACTCATACAAGTTAGGGCTCTCAGTCATTAAACTTGGTCAAAAAATCAGCGACAAAAGGATCAAACAGTCTTACCCGTATAGTGAAAGGTAATCCTCTTTTTATTTTAGATAATTTTTTTTGTACCCTACATTCTTCTGAACCATTTTTATTTGTGCAGTTGACTGAGGTTCCAGCATTACTTTCTCAAAAGACTATTGGAAGAATCCAAAAGCACCGAAGAAGAATATGGGGAAAGTTAAGAAGGATATTCCCATCTATGAAGATTTTCTTGGGGAAGAAGTGGATCTCGGAACCATGAATCCAATGCATATTCTCGACGGGATAGGATCTGAGGCTCACACAGTCCTCGTTCCGACTACCGAATCCTCAAGTCAAAGAAAAAGAAAACCAAATCCGCGAAGAAGGAGAAAACCATATCTGCAGCATCTGCAGATAAGGGCGCATAACGGTATCCAGTACAATCCTCTCATCTTGCCGATGAGAGGAAGAAAAATGCCGAGGATGACGTTTGGCAAGTGGACCCTCCTGAAAATCACGGCGAAGCTCCAATCAATGAGGCCAACGAGCAAATCATGGATAGGATCGTCCCATCAGCTGTGAAGCGTGTGTTCGCTGATGAATCAGTACATCCTCCTTTTCCAAAAAGGCATAGGGTCAAAATATCTGATAGAGTGGAGTTCCAATACACGAAGGTCTCCCTGGATAAATGTCGCGAAACAGCCCACGCCGGGATCATTTTTAAGTACCACTTCTGATTTTTTTGCTAGTTAGTACGATCTCAGTTTCTTTCTTTTCTGAATGTCTTGTTTCACATGTTTATTTCGTCAGTACACGGCACACATGGACGTCATGGAGGCGGATTACGAGACTGCGCTGAAGAAGACAACTGAACTCTTCAAGCCCAAGAAATTTCTAAGGCCAAGACGGAGCATATCAAAAGGTTAAAGCGGAAATGCATGTGTTTGAGGAAAAATCTAAGGATCTAGTGTCCCAAAAAAAACGCTCCACCACTGATCTCAAGTCGTCAAACAAGAAGCACGTGAACCTTGAGAAGACGCTGAATGCCTTGAATTCAGCAATTCAAGAACTGATGTTCGAGAGAGATGCACTTGCCTTGAATTTGAATAAAGAGACAGACCAGTTGAGGATGTCCCGCTAGGAAGAAGTCATTTTGGAGATGCTTCATGTTGAGACCGCAATGTCGGAAAAATTCTTTCTCGTTTTGGAGTATTTCCGTAAGTTTTTTTCGAAACAAGAAGTCATGCAGAAAAAGTTACTCCTTCTCTGCCAAGCTTCTGACGCGAAGAAGTAATTGGAAAATTGATCTTAGAGGCCTGGAAGTCCCTAATGATATCATGGATCAAGTGGTCCTTGATGAGGCGAAGTATGAAAAATAGATTAACGACATGGAAGCTATCACTATGGAAGACAATGACTATGTTTTCTTTCCTATCCTGGATAACCCCACTTCGGAGATTCCTGCACCGATTGTTGGTAATCAGTACAGCAGGAATATTGTTTTTATATCTGCTGAGATTCTTGTTCGTCTGTATTCGTCTGAAACCAAGGATCCTCCAGTCGAAATTCAAGGTCAGGATCAAACTGGAGTAAATCAACAAACGACTGCAGACAAAGTCCAGGATGAGGATCCTTTAGAAGGGATTCCTGGTGAACTTCTCCAGACAAAGCAGCTTGATGAGGTTGTGGAGAACCCTGAGGATCTGACTAGCAATCCGAACAACGATACTCATCCTGCTGAGTCTCCTGCAAAGGATTCTATGCAGGAGGATCAATGGACTCAACAGTTTTTATTTTATTTGTTTTGTAATGAACTTCTGTTTATGCATGGTTTTTTTGCCTCCGAATTCTGTTTCTCGGCTTTATTATATCATTTTCAAAGATATCTATCTCGTCAGAAAATATATCAAGTGCCTTTGAATTTCTGATTTAGATCCGAATATACCGGCTAAGTGTATATTGAAGACATATCTAACATGCTATAAATATGAGTTTACTATGTCAAATGTATAAGTCATTGAACTCTCTGTCCTGAGAAATTAAATATGACGTTATGGATAAGTTTCTGATCATGACATAGGCAATACGTCGCGAACACGAATTACACAATATTTTTCCAACGCTGTCTAAATTCGGCATAATACATAGCTATATTCTTTAGTAAGAACACTTATGCAAATGTTTTCAGATCAGCTGAGTTTACTATGTGAGATGTATAGATCACTCAACTCTGCTTTCCCTTTGATAACGAGATGTGCGCATATAATCCAGCTTGGAAAGTTTACTGAGATATAAATGTTTCTTTCAACTCGAACGTAGTGTGAATCCCAGTCGAATGTGACTCGTTTAAGTCATGCAACTATGTTTTAACATATAACAGAGTTGACTGTGACATGTTTAAGTCATCCATATCGGTGAGTTGAATTAAACTAATATTTCTTTTCAATTCGGCATAACAAAAAATCGAGCTTAATGTGACACATTTCAGTCATTCAACTCTGCAACTTAACTGTGACACTGACATGTGTTTCAAGTCTTCCTTTAAACTTTTTACTTTTTATAGATGAACCCATAAGGGTTGCCTTCATAACCCCAAATATGATCAAACCCTCCTTAGTTCCTTTTTAGCATGAGATGTGTGCTCTTATTTGAAGTACCATTTGAGGTTCATCGAGTTTCAGGAACACGGTACGGTTCTCCGAACGATGTCTCAGGCGATAGACGCTGGGTCCAAGCTTGCCAAACCTCCATTCATGCATTTTCAAACACTTTTCTCTAAATGAGATCGCCAAATTGAACCAGATCGGATATATACATATACGAGAAAATCAGAAATATCAAAGAAGATCTTTCAACATATGTCGAGTGGCGTAACCGTGAGAAAAATGATTACTAGGTGATTAAAGAAAATCTGTTACAAAGCGTATGCATCACAAAGAGAAATTGATTTTTTTTTTTATCATAAATAAACTCATACAGGAAATGTATATCGCAGTAAACAAAAAATACACTCTTTCTATAAGAATTAAGTGTTCCATAGACAATAACTAAAGCTATTTGAAAGAAAACTCGAAAATTACATAATCACACAAGTATTTGGTTCCTCCACAACTCTGTAATTCTCGTATGGTTGATAGTAAGAATGTGCAGAGGAATAATGATATTGGTATGGGTAGTTAAACTGCGTAACCGGAAAGGCAACAATTTCGGCCGGTTTAGATGAAGTCAGTTTCTCCGGTTCAGGCTTTTTCTCAGGTGGTTTAACAACTTCAACCGTAACGAGCTCTGCATTACATATCTTCCTTAGCTTCCTCACGATTCTTGGCACATCAATTTCACCAACTAAGGTCATTTTCCCCGTTTTGTCATCCATTGCTATCGATGTAACGCCTAAATTTTTTTTTAACAAATAATGATAATGTTAATTTCGCCAATTTTTTAAAAGTAATAATCATATTGTAAATATTGAAGTTGTTTTTTGAAAAATAAAATACCTGAAAACTTAGAAACGGTCGCCCACACTCTCTTCCTGATTCTTTCCTCGTGAACACTCAATTGCAACACAGATTTCTGTCATTTGAAACCAGAGATCAGTTTTGTAATTGTAAAAACATAATAACGATTAATCAGACATCAGTAAATTTTATTTTAATTATTTCAGGAGTGAATATATATGAAAGAAAGGGTGTACCTGGGCGGTCATAGCTCAAGAAAACTATTGAAAAGCTTCAGAAATTTCCAATATATATTTTTTAATGAGAGAGAATGAGAAAAGATGTAATTTGATGACAATTGCAAGTCCAAAGGTATCAATTATATAGAAATTACATATGAATATGCGTGGAATTTAATATATGACCCACTAAAATAGATGTAACGAGGCAACGACGAAAACAACAGGAAAAAGTGTCTCTTGCTCATTATTAGGCAGCGTAGAGGACTTGGACAACGTTGAACTTTGACCCTATTGACCTATTCGGTCACGTAAGAGTCAAGACAAGTTCTTTAGAACCAGTAGTTTAATCTAAATTCAACACATACATGATATATCCACAAATTTGATAGTAAGTTACTTGATGACGTTTATTGATTTGATTACAAAAAGGATTGAGATTCTGTGAAAAATTTACCAACTCGACAAGAACAGAATTAACTATGAAAACTTTAATCTTGTATTAAATTGCTCGTGTAGTGAATGAATCTTCATCATCCTCGGTCTTCTCTTTTTATAGTTGAATACTTTCTTTCTTTTTTGTCTCTACGTCAGCATAATCTTTAACCGCTTTTAACCAAGTAGACCAAATTCAGTTTACTCGACCAACCTTGTCTGAGGAAAATAATCCATCTCCAACACAAGTTCTACAAGAAGTAGTACCACAAATACATCAAAATGAAAACTGAATCAAAACCAACCTAGGATTGAAGTATATCGACTTGGATTTGAATTTTCTTGTCCTTAGAATATTTTTATTCATAAGATAACATAAATTCGAAAATATTATATTTAGTTCTTGTTTCATAATACATTATTATAATTATTACAAAAATACTAATAAATTTTCTTAAGGAATCCACGAGAAATCTCAGATTGTCACACATATACGAAAAGGATGAAATCTCTCCGAATGAACCCCCAATTTCATCAAAATATTGTGGGTAGACGATCTACATCCCTACGAGAACTATTCTATGTATGTGAATCCACTTCCCCGTCCTTGGTCTTCTCCTTTTATAACCAATTTATTTCCTTTATTGTCTCCAAGTTGACATACTTTTGATTGCCTTTTGACTAAATGGGCCAAGTTGAGTTTATTTGATGGGTCTCATCTAAGAGACGTAATTTGATATCTTCCTCTTCCTTGGGCTTAATAAACTGTGAAAACCTTAATTTTGCATCAAATTTCTAGTGTGTGTGAATCAATCTTCCTCTTCCTTGGGATTCTCTTTTTATAGCCAAAAACTTTCTTTTTGAGAAGTTACTTAAAGTATCACATTCCTAAAACTATTTTTCAAGTTTACCTTAACCACAATTATCATTATTTTAAAGAGGTAAAAAATATTTATATCCTTAAGATTAACTAATCTACACTTAGGGTTTAAATTTTAATTGTAGATTTTTGGAGGATGTGTTGAGGATTTAATAAAAATATACTTAAAATTTAAAATAATTTTTAAAAATAGTTTCAAAAAGAAATTTTTTAAAAAATTGAAAAGAAAAAGAAACTAATAAGAAAGTTCAATTTGAAAATGAATAATTCGAAAACAATAAAAACCTTTTTTAATTATTTAATTAAATAATTATTTATATTTATAGCTATAAAGTAAGTGTAAAACGGTCTTTTGACATTTAATGAAAAATTATTGGTAAAATGTATCTCTAATGAAGTTAAACATGAATAGCAGTACAATAAATGGGGTAAAAATAGAATACACTCTTTTTTTGGGGGGGGGGGGGGAATTGCAATTCTAGCATAAGTCTGATACCACTTTGCAAATTTACCTTTAATGAATGACAATTTTCAAAAATACCTTTAAATTATGATGAAAATAGACTAAATTGTTTTTTCTAAATATTTATAGAACATTTAGAAACTCAACCCCACCCCTTAAACACAAACCCAAAACAATAATTACTAAATTGTAAACCCAAATGTTAATATATTTTTGATAGTGTGTATTTTTGCAAAGTGATACTTAACTTATGTTATCTTAGCAATTTCTCCTTTTTTGTCTCTAAGTCCATGTAATCTTTGACCATCTTTTTATGTAGTGGACCAAATTCAATTTACTCGACAGGCTTTATTCGCGGATCTCCAACACCAGTTTTACAAGTAGTACCACAAATACATCAAAATGAAAACTGATATCAAAATCAACCTAGGATTGAAGTATAGCGACTTGGATTTTAATTATCTTCTCCTTTGAGTGCTTTTATTCATAAGAAACATAAAGGGAAGTTTTGGTAGAATGACTCAAATATATTTGAATATTACTAGACTGGCTCATATTTTTCAAAAATTATTACAATGTTTTTTTGGTCGAAATGGTCCTTACCCATAGTTATATATAAAAAAAATACCAAATTACCATTATCATTTGATCGTTGGCAGATTTATTTTCAAAAAAATAAATCTATCGATTAATAGGTGTGTTTATAAATTCTGGTAACCAAAGCACCATTATCATTTGACCGTTGGCAGATTTATATTCAAAAATAAATAAATCTATCGATTAATAAATATGTTTATGAAATCTGTTTAGAAAAATAAATCTACTATTAAAGTGGTGTCAGACTTTCTTAAAACGTCAGATTTGTTTCAATGGTAGAGTTAATTGTTTGATTTGAATAAAAACAGATTTTTAGGGAGATGTGTGGTGAATGAAGTAGCAGATTTGTTATAAATGGTAGATCTTTGTGTTCAACTTATTTTTATAAAATCTATTTATTTTCTTATGGCAGAGTTACATATCTGACTTGTGTTTGTGACATACTTTTAAATTTATGTGGGGCAGACTTTTAATTTATGTTATGGCAAATCTTTTGAAGGAAATTTAGGTTTGTGTAAACCAAAATTAATTTAATATTGAATTAAACCCAGTTTAATTTATTTTCAAATCTGATTTATTTTTCGTGTAATTAAGATCAAAATTAGGTATAATTATTGGTAACTCTGGTCATCTCATTCACTCCTCCTTTTTTTTGTTATAAAGTTCTCTCTTTTTCATGGTAATTAATCACTTGTTGCAATCCTTATTGCTTGGAGAAACTTGGTGAAATATGTATATGAACATTCATGTTTCGTAATAAAGCATTTGTCTTCCCGACAAGCTACTCCTAAAATTTTTGGACTCTTGTACAAAGACTATATTGGTGGGGTTGCAAAGACGTTTTTGTTAATTATAATTGGTGGGGTTGCAAAGACGTTTTTGTTAATTATAATTTGATTCTAGGTTTAATAATTTTGGTTTACAAAGAAGCTTTCCTTTGCAAGTTACAGTAAGCATCACTACAATTATAATTTCCCACTCCATTCTCCGCAACTCTTAACTATTTCTACGACACTTACATAGTTACAACTTAACGTGGCCTCCTCTCTTTTCTTTTATAGCTTGTCAACGTTTATTTGATCGTTGTGCAGAGAATTACACCACAAGTGTACATGCAACCGATCGTGTATCCTGGAACTCTGAACTGCAAGTGTGGCAAGTCAGTCACTTACCTTACTGATACTATACTGGTGCAAGTGTAGCAAATGTTGACACCTATTGACCTATTCGGTCATGTAAGAGTCAACACAAGTTCTTTAGAACCAGTTGTTTAATCTTAATTCCAGAAGTGCATGCTGTATGAACAAATTCGATCGTAAATTATTTGAATGACGTTTATTGATACGATTACAAAAAGAGGATTGAGATTCTATGAAAAGATGTTCAACTCGACAAGAACAAGATAAACTGTGAAAACCTTAATCTTGTATCAAATTACTCGTGTGTCTGAATGATCTTCATTCTTGGACTTCTCCTTTTATAGCCGACTACTTTTTTTTTGAGAAATTACTTAAACTACCACATTCTTAATTAACACCATTTTCATGTTTAACTTAACCACACTTACCATTAGTTTTAAAGAGGTAAAGAATATTTATATCTCTAAGATTATCTAACCTACGCTAAGGGTTTTAGATTTGAAAGGTGGAGTTTTGGAGGATGGTTTAGGATTTATTAAATAAATAAACAAATACTTAAAATTTTAAATAGTTTGAAAAAGATTTTTTCTAATTTCAAAAGGAAATTGAAAAAGGAAAATTTGAAAAAAAAACAAATTCGATAAGAAAAAAAATTATAAAAAAGTTCGAATTTGAAAATTTATAATTTGAAGACTATAGAAGATTTATTTTTTATTATTTATATTTATAACTATAAAGTAATTGTAGAATGGTCTTTTGATATTTAAGCCTTGTTCGTTCAAGAAACGCTGCGATCGACATTAACGACTGAAAATTGTTCATAAATTTCTTTATCGTTAGTTAAACGGAATGAAATGTAGAGTCGCAGCGACCGAATAAATGAAGCTTTCCGGTTCTGTCGATCTCAAAAAAGAAGTAGTTACCACTGTTCCTCATTTCTCTCTCCTCTCTGCGACCAAAAACAAAGATTTCTTCTCCTGTTCTTTTTTCTTTTCCTTTAGATCCTTTTTTCCTTGTAAATTTTGATCTCTAGTCGCTGCTGCAGATTTCGTTTAACGAACATGGCCTTAATAAAAAATGTATTTGTGAAATGTCCCTCTAATGAAGTTAAACATGAATAACAGTACAATAAATGGGGTAAAAATAGAATACACTTTTTTTTGTCTCTAAGTCCGTGTAATCTCTGACCGCCTTTTTATGTAGTGGACCAAATTCAGTTTACTCGATAGACTTTGTCGGAGGATCTCCAACACCAGTTCTACAAGAAGTAGTACCACTAATACATCAAAATGAAAACTGAAATCAAAATCAACCTAGGGTTGAAGTATAGTGACTTGGATTTTAATTTTCCTTTCCTTAGAGTGCTTTTATTCATAAGAAAACATAAATCCGAAAACATTATACTTAGTTCTTGTTTCATAATATGTTGTTAAATTTATTTCAAAAATCCTAATAAATCCTTTAAAGAATCTATTAGAAATGCCACACATATACGAAAAGGATGAAATCACTTCCAAATAAATCCAAAATTCATCAAAATATTGTGGGTAGACGATATATTTCCTCACGAGAACTATTATATAGCATTAGATCTTTACCGAACTATGATCTCGTACCAAACTTCCCTGAATTGAAAATTATAAACTTATTTAATCATGAATTAACAATTTTGAATTTATTTCTCTTTGAAACAATAGTTTGAACCGTCTAAACCGAAACCAAAACTAATTTTAATAAAAATCTTATTTAAAGTTTATTTTTCCTTTTTTTGTTGAAATTTCAAATAAAAAAACTATATATTGATTAAAAACTGGGAGAATTTGGTTAATAATCAAACTTGCATAACAAATTAAGTGCATGTCATTGATTTTGACAGAATTAGAAAGCTAACATTTAACACCCATTTGGTCCGGTTATACCCTTTCTAATAGCAAGTACCCGGTTAAAAAAGAATTAAGTGGATGGCGTTAGTGTTTTGTTGTGGACATGAATGAATCACTATTATTTACTATCAAATTATGTAGTAAAGTTCACGTCACATACTTATTTACCACACAAATTTATTATAAGTTCAATTCTATTCACAATTTTTGTAATATTAAAACCTTGTTCTATTCTATTTAATTAAATTATAATAGCACTAACATTATATTTTTATATTCGAAGAAAAATGGTATGCCATTGTAAATTGAGCATAGTTCAACATGTTATTCCATTTATAAACCCACCCACACCTTTAATCCTAAATATTAAATACAAAACCCAATTCTTAAATATTAAACCCTAAACTTTAATCACTAAACCCTAAACCGCAATCACTAAACTCAAACCCATAAACCATAATATATATTTATAATATTTTGAATAAAACTAAAATATGAGAATAGTATATTGTATTTTGTAATATGAAACTATACTATATACAAATGAAAATAGAATAGACTTGTGAAGACTACACTAAAAAAATGGATAATTAAAAATTGTTGGTACTATCTCAAAAATATACTCACATAAATTTGTGATATCTGAGATCATACTTAACGTTTTTCAAACAAAATCTAATCGCACGCTGAGTTTTCTATTTCATATCTCCAAAGTAGTATATAATTCCAACTCTACTCACAACCCATGAATACTAAACATTACCCTTACTCCAACTCCAACCCTTAAATACTAAACCATAAACTCTAATCACTAAACCCTAAACCCAAATATAAACTATAATATATATTTATAATACAAACTATTATATTTCAAGGAAGTAATATAAAATAAGTGAAGAATAGAACATCACTTCTGAAAATAGTATAGTAACCTCACATAAATAGCTACATTAAATAACTTAAACTATACTATAATTTTATTTCATTGAATATAGTTTAGTCACCGGATCATCTTCATCATCTTCATCATCTTTTTATCTTTTCCAGACATTACGACACTCATTTGCTTGCTTACTATCATTATTCTTTATCAACTCATAATGGCAAAGGAAAAAAGATCCTCATCACCGTATATTGTCGAGGAGTCATCTTCTTCATCACTTCTTCCGCTGTCGTTATTCTTCACCACCAACCACCAGATCTAAATAACAATGGAAGTCACCATTGATACAATGATAAATCTAGTTTACGTTATGGAATTCAAAATTAAAACAAAGTATGGAAACAAACACATAGTTACAAGAATCATTGATCTTAGAAGAAAAAGAAGAAAAATAAATGAAAGAAAAGAGAGAAAATAGAAAACGGTTGAATCAGTAACTTTAAAGGGTATTTTGGCAAATAAGATAGAAAATATGTTGAATATCATAGTCAACTTATTTTTTAGTTAGGGAGTGAATTATAATTTTTTTGATGGTCATACAATGCAATTTCCCTTAAAAAATTGATTAGCGTCGGATTTGATTGAGTAACAGTGGTTTTGATTGGTTGATTCTAGAATCAGGCGTCAGATTGTTGTGGTGGCTGATCGTTCTATTACAGGAGAGACGCGGCTACCTAAGATGAGTAGAGTCATGAGGAGCGAAGTCATGGTGCAGCAGTCTAATCAACGGCGAAGGAAACTCGGCGAAGAAGAACAAGCGGTCGTACTATTCATGGCTCTTGCTCATCGATTTCTATCACTTCTGTTATTAAACTCGAGCAAGGAACAAGGGTGATGACTTTGACTGATTCTAAGAACAATAGTGACGACGTTAAATTTTGGCAACAAGAATTTTGTTTTTTTTCTTTTAATTAGACTTCAACAAAAATTGTGTGTTTGATAAAAAAAAAGGAATTTTGGTTTGGTCTAACCGGTTTAAAATTATTTGGTTGGGTAATTAATTTTTGAGTTACTAGTTTCGGGAGAAATAAATTTGAAATTGTTAATTCATGGAGAAATACATTTATAATTTTCAAATAAGGAAAGTTTGACACAATTTCATAGTTTGGTGGGGATATGATGCGATATGATAGTTTTTGTGGAGAAATAGATTGTTTACCCAAATATTGTTTGGTAAAATGCGAATGTGAAATCCAATTACTAAAATTAAGATGGAGTTTAGTTCGCTTTAGTTTCTTTTCTTCTAGGAACCGTTATCAAGATGCCGCATTTGAATCAATCTTCTGATGCCGAAAAAGCCATTGCTTGTTGGAGTCGACCTTCCCAACCTTGGCTCATGTTTGTTTTCTGTTCAATCTAAATTCGTCACATTGTGTATGTAGACACACATTTGATGGTGAATTATTTGAAAGACGTTTATCGATCGATCAAAGGTAACTACAAAGAAAAAAAGATTAAGACTGTGAAAAGATGATCAACTTTGCAAGAATAAGGTAAACTAGGAAAACCTTAATCTTGTGCCAGATTGTTCGTATGTATGTGAATCCCCGTCCTCGTCCTTGGTCTTCTGCTTTTATAACCAATTTATTTCCTTTATGCTCTCTAAGTCGGCCTATCTTTGACCGCCTTTTGACCAAGTGGGCCAAGTTGAGTTTACTTGACGGGCCTTGCTTGAGGGATGAAATTTATTGTGAGATATAAATTCAATCTCAATGAATTTGTAAGATCTGGTTCAAAAGTAAAGAACTCAGAACTTATCTTTCAAAATGACGATGGGCTTCCATCTCGGCATATTGATATAATTCAATCCAGGGAACCATTTAGACCAGTTTTAAATTGCCTATAGTGTTTTAAATCATAACCAAATTCAGGTTTACTCTTAGAAGTGGAATTGTCACTCCTAGAAAAGAGGGAATCGTGCCAACGTTTTAGATTGCATATACCTAGTGACGATTCTCCTTCGTGTATTGCACCATATCTCAACAAAAAGAGAAACTCATTATAGTTTCTTTATTTCTCTTCGTGCTAAAATGTAGTTTCTCTCTTGAACTCTCTTCTTTTTAAATCAATTTTACTACCTTTTTTTCTGATCTACCACCGTAAGTTTGCTTGATTTATTTGATCTGCTCTGCATTCTTCAGCTGTACTTTGAGAAAGATGTTGTCGCTTCGTAGATGTTCGAGAAAACACTACAAGAAGATAGTCATATTGCAATAGTGATATATTGTTGCAATATGGTAATATATCCTTGCAAATATAAAATTTCAACTAAAATGTGACAAATCTGAACTCTTGCTGTTTGTATGTTGCAAATTCATGTTTGTTGTTGATATAACCTATTTATTACCAGTTTTAGGCCATGTTATAGGGTCTATTATGTGTGTGTAAGCTATGTTTTAAGGTCTTTACAGGTCAAGGTACGACTTCGAGATATATGGAGATACTTGGAGCTTTTGGTGCATTTAGAGGAGAATATATAATTCGTAGAGATGATCATTGAAAGAGTCGAAGTACAAGACTGCCATCGATCGACGA